>MAPW01000219.1:0-37508 GCA_001689995.1 Tilletia indica
TTTACAATGGGAACCGTTCCTGGTGACATCACGTGATCCGTGACACGTGGCCTCCATTGTAACTTTTTACAATGGGAACCGTTCGCAACCCAACACGCGATGCAGTCGCCGCTATACCGACGCTCCCGTTCCTCGAAACTCTTGTCGGCTCTCATAAGGAGCCATGTCTGTCACGATCTCATCCACGTCCACGACCACGACGCTACACTGGGATCACCTCTTCCACACGAATCCCCCAGCGCTTCCCACCGTACCCAACCCAACATCCCCCCTTCTCTTGCTACCCACCCGTCGCGTCACCCACGCCACCAGAACAAGCAAGCAACAGCTCGAATCATATTCCAGTACGTTCCCCTCGAGACCAAGCGCGCTATCGCCTTTACTCATGAATACTGACCGTCTCCTTTTCCATTTCCGACCCGCCTTCCTTCGCTAGGCGAAGCCAAACCAGCAATCAGACGGATATTCGTCGCACCTCTTGCCCTACCTCCTGAACAAAACAACACCACCCTATTGTGAGTAGCACTCCCATAGCCGTCTCCCTATGATGGAAGACAATGGCTGACCGGATCCCTTCTACTCGTATGTAGGGCTCACTGCGGCATAGCATCCACCATGGATTCGGGCCATACGACCGGCAACACCTCCGTTGTTCCACCCCAACTCGAAATCATTGAAGACTCCATCAAGCACATCATCGAGTCAGGCGGCGCCAACAGCACTTCTTGCTGTCCACGGCTATTTCCCGCCTCGAATCCCCTGCCATTGCTAGTCTCTCACTGCAGCTTGCCGCAGTCGCACTGGATCGATTCGCAATGAAGAATCAGACGACGACCGCAGTCAATCCGCGACCCAGAACAGGCAGGTCACACCGCGCCATCCGATGACTCCGAAGAAGAAGTCGTCTTCGTGAAGCACGTTCAGCGTCGATTCCGACCTCTCGTCCGCAGACTCCATGACAATGCATCTCGTCTTTCCCGCGCCATTGTCACCGGTCCTGTGTCTCCTCCCCATCCTGCTTCAAAGCCAAGTCCGGCGGCGTCGATTCCCACGGCCGAAGAACTCACCGTACCCTCCACGGCGGACAAGGAGATAGCGGAGACGTCTCAAGACCACCCAAAATCCCCAGCTGCCGCGAATACGACCGCCCCTGACCAACGCTCTCCTCGCGCAGGTCCGCAAGCCACCGCCGACCAAGCCGTCAGCCAGGAAACGCGTGCCAGCCAGACTCACGAGCTTTCCTCGGACGCTGCTCCTACCCAGTCTTCCAGCCTCCAACCCTCCAATGAAAGTAGGTCCCCGACACCTAATCCCTCCCGTTTCACTCTCGCGTTTCCTGGGTGGGGCGCTGACTTCTTGGGGCGGCCAAAACCTTCTTGTAACCCAACAGACACGGCAACACCTCAAGGCTCAACAGAAGATGTTGCGATGGACACATCCGGCCAACACGGCACCTTGCAGTCGCCTAGCACGGACTCAAGCACTACGTTACCGGCCAATACCAGAGCCAGTGGTGATCAGGCTGCATCCACCAGATTGGGTCCTGGGGCCGAGACCGGCAAGCGCAAAGGTAGTAGCGATGAAGGATCCCCCCGACCGACGGAAGAGACGCCTGCGAACAAAGCAGTCTCTACCGACGAACCGGACACTGTTGAACATACTTCGCCTACGCCCTCGACCCCTCGTACCAGGGCGGTCGTATATCGCCCCCCTGCAAAAAAAAGGACTCCGCGTCCCACCAAAGCAACTTCCACTCACACGAACGATGAAGATGCATCGAACTCCGGACAGGAAAAGGAGGACGAAGACATGGACATCGATGCTGAAGGAGAAACAGAACTATCGGACGTTCATAGCGGGGCAGATAACCCGACGACCGGATGGAGGACGACTTGGCTGACCCGGGGGTGTCCGACGGCCACGATCCCACCCTGGATCAAGAACTCCTGAAGACCATCAACCCGTCGCCACAATCTCGGTCCATACCGACGCCATCCAAGACCCTCTCCAAAGACTGGGTTCTCGCATGCCAAATCATACTCGACATCTGTTCCGTGGGTCCTACCGATCCGTCTCGCATCGCGGATCAGGCTTTCCTCATGCTCCTGCCCCTCGAAGTAATTGAGGAATATCGATTACCCGGCGCCAGAGCAGGCGAACACAGCGTCCCTTCCCTCGACGCGTGGCTGGAAGCCATCAGCAACGTTGAACGTTCCCACTCGTTGACGATGACTCGCACACTCCAGCTCATTATCGACACGTGCCTGTTCATGCAGGAGCACCGGACCCGATGGCTGCAGACCCGATCAGCAGACGGATCTGCCGAAAGTTTCCAGGAACTCGTGGCAAGCCACAACATCCCAGCATTCTCCATCTTTGCCGACTCCCACGATAACGCTGCCGATTCACACTTCAAGGGCCTGAGCATCAATTCCCTTTCCGTTATCGGGGCCCGCGTACAAGGACTGGCCTCCATCCTCGGCAGTAGTTCATTTATTGTGTTTCTGATGCTCACCTCACAACTGTCTACCCTGACACGCATCCGTCAGACGAAGGGGTCCACACTCGCCGCTCTGTCACACCTGCTTCGAGGTGGAAGGCCCATGGTGGACGGTCTTCCTAAAGACGAAGTTGAATTCGTTCAAGCCGCCGTCTTCGGTGCCCACGTTGTTCTTCCGCGCGTTCTGAATCATTTTCTGGCCGCTGCTTCCAAGGCCTTCGATGACCGCCGCCCAGACGACCCCGTCACCGCCCTATACGTCGAAAACGAGGACTTCCAACGTACTGTCCCAGGTGTCCACCGAATTCACAGCTATCCCTCACCCTCAGCCTCTCGTTGCCCGGACCGACCCCACTGGGGAATTTTTAGCCCCTCTCAACTTCGGTCTTATGTCCGGATACGGCGAAAACCGACGTCCAGTCACGATCCTGCCCCGTTGGCTACTCACCAAAAACTACAGTCGTTTTGGGGCCAACAGCCATGCTATCCGCCAAACCAAAACACTTCAGCACATCTTTACCGGCAAAGTTCATCAGGCGGACCCCTCCTACCCCGCGCCTGGCAACCAAATCACAGCCGAGCTCGAGATCGAATACGATCAAGCTGTTAGGGTTCGTCACGCCTACCTCTCCTACTTTGGCATATCACCCGAAGACCGAGGAATCAATGATATCATGACGTCCGTTCAGGAAGGATCGAACCTGGCTGGCCCAACACCGTGCGCTCCCACGCACCAGTACCTGCGTTCTCGTCAGGCTGAATTCGCCCGCTCACGTACCCCCTCAACACTCCCAGCCGTCCTTTTGCCACTATTGGACCCGCTGGCTCTGAACAAGAAGCCATCTCGGATGATGAGATGGATTCCGACTAGGTCACGAAATACTCACCGCATCTCCTATCTTCCTTCTGCGTCCCACTACGGCCTCAATTCTCCGTCACGTATACTTCTTTCTCTTAACGATCCCAGTTCCTCGTTCTATCTCTCTCTCCCATTTCTCTTAACGATCCCAGTTCCTCGTTCCATCTCTCTCTCTCAAATTCAATCTCATGATCTGACCACTTGCTCGTCGCGTATCCAGTCTCTACAAACGATCACGTGAGATTCAATACTCTGGTACGAAGTCATAGCCCTTCTCGAACATCCGACACCGTTGCGCGCAGACCGCAGTCCATTCATCGATCTGACCACCATCATCAGTGGCAGACCATCTTTAACCCTTCACCAACGATGAAGACAAACTCTTCCACAGCTCAGACTCACTCCCCACCTCCTACCGCTCCCCAAGCTCACTACAGTCCGTCACAGAACGAAGTGACTCCGACACCATGTTCCGAGCTCGATGAAACGGAGATCGATGTTGTGGCTATTTTGTCGCAACTGAGCGCCACCGCAGAGCGTACGGCCGCTTGTCAGAGCAAGTGAGTTCCCTACTTCCCTTACTCTGCCTCAGCCAGAACGGCCGGATCTAACGCGTGGTTCTCATCCTGGCAGAGGGGACAATATCGATGAGGATCTTCATGGGAATGAGAACGGGGAGCTATCAGATTCAGACATGTCAGAAGATGACGGCAGCGACGTCCCGTCCGACAACGAATTTAAGGACAGTGACACTGTACCCGAAGACCCGCTCTCAGTCCCAGTCCATCTCGACCAAATGGACACCCTTCCCGGTTGCACGCCCGATAGCCACACCACCCTGCGCAGTTTTCCCATCTTCTCAAATGGCCCGGCCGAAGAAGCTGTCCGGTCAGCCTTTCATCAACGGCAATCGATTCTGATTACAGGTCCCGCAGGTACGCATTCCCTTTCGTTCGGTCATCGCTCCACGAGCTTACTCCTCGCCTCCCCCTCAATCCATTCCAACCCACGTCTCATCCGGCATACAGGATCAGGCAAGACCGCTACCCTGAAGAGATTGGTCTACCTCTTCATGTCCCGATACAAAGCTGCCGGTTCTCAAAAGTGCACGTCGTCGCTCCCACCGCCAGCGCAGCCATCGCATGCGGCGGCCAGACAATTCATTCGTTCAGCGGAATTCGACCAGGAATAAGGATCCACTCGGAGGTTATGCGGATCGCGCGTACAAATCGCATCGCATACAAACGATGGCAGAAGACCGAAGTGTTGATCATATACGAAGGTATGTATAATCATCCACCCACCAACGCAGCGAGGCT
Organism: Tilletia indica; assembly: GCA_001689995.1. Taxonomy (NCBI): domain Eukaryota; kingdom Fungi; phylum Basidiomycota; class Exobasidiomycetes; order Tilletiales; family Tilletiaceae; genus Tilletia; species Tilletia indica. The sequence continues at coordinate 4,679 of MAPW01000219.1, forward strand.
GAGAGATCTTTACATCATCACATCTCACCCGCCACCTCACTCTCGTCCGACGAAACAGTCTCTCAAATCGACAGCCGGTTGTGGGATCAGATGGAAGCTATAGCGCGTGAATTCAAAGGTTCCCAACAGCCGTTTGGAGGTATCCAGGTCCGTCCGATCGTACTGTCTTCCACCTCACCACATCACAACCATTCCTCAATATCCTTCCATTATCACTATCCAATCTTCGCAGGTCATATGTATCGGCGACTTCCTACAGCTGCCTCCTGTGTCCGAGCTCGAGACCGTCTTGTTCGCGTTTGAGGCAAAGACGTGGTGTACAACGATAAAGCATACCGTTCACATGAAACCGACCCGAAGCATAACACCTCCAGGTAAGTAGGCAGAGAAGTTAATGTCAGTAGGATCCACTACCACTACTCAACGCAGATCCAATTCATTTTCCGTCCTGGCGATCAGAGTTTGTCGAGGCTCTCGACGAGGTCCGACGTGGTTCAGTATCAGAAGCTTCCCTGAACTACCTTCAATCTCTCGACAGGCCTCTTAGCGCCGCCACTCCCAACGCTGTTCAGCTGTACGTGAATGCCAGAACAGAGCGTTACCAACTTACCAACTAGCCTCACCCCTTCAATTTTGGCCATATAGCTTCCCTCTCCGAGCAGACGCGGCCGAAGCCAATTATATCGAACTCACCCGACTCTCTGGACCCGAACAAACGTACACAGCGTGCGACACAAGCCGTAACTTTTCGGACACCGCCCTCAAAAACTGGCTCAACCGATGTCAAGCCCCTCAGATCCTCGCGCTTCGCGTCGGCGCCCGAGTGATGCTCTTGAAGTCCGCAGGCCCCTTCTTACCTCAAGGAAGCGTGGGAAAGGTCATCGGAGCCGCCTCCTACGCATTGTGGGACCAACTCCGACAAGCCTGCAAACGTGCGAAGAAAGCGCCCACCCTGATCATCATCGGCACGGGAATCCGGCGCAAGTTTGGGCCCCGGCCGGTCTATTGGCCAGTTGTCCACTTCACCACCGCTACCCAGCACATCTACGCAGTCGTATGTCTGCATGAATGGCGCGTAGAGCATGGCGCTATTGGTCAAATATTTGCGTCCCGCATGCAGATTCCCCTCGTACTCGCATGGGCGATGACGATCCACCGCAGTCAAGGCCTTACCTTTCCTGCTGCCCGGGTCAACCTCACACACGCGTTTGAATGTGGCCAAGCGTATGTGGGGCTATCTCGTGTCCGATGTGCCGACAATCTTCAAGTCATTGGCATCACACGCAGCAAGATCCTCACGGATCCTCTCCCTTTGGGCTTTTATGGCCTGCAAGACGTAGAATTAGACGACGAAGACGTCTGAGTCCTTACAGAGAGCATATGCCCCAGCTGGCCCACATCCACTCGTCTCCTAAATCCTTTCGCCCTGTCTGTTGTTCTGGGAACGAAACCCCCATTCCCTCTCCCTCATCCCATCACGCGCAGCACTCTGGATGTAACTCAGGCCCGGACAAGCACGGTCCGTTATGCATCCCCGAAGAAGACGTAGCGCGGCCCAAAAATTCGTGATATACTACAGTTGTCGCCTTCTCTTGACCCGTAGCCCCACAAGAAGAAGAAAAAGAAGTGCCTACTTTCGTCCTCCCCTTATCCTGTCACCCTTATTCGTATACGTGATGTTAACTTAGGAGCAACTTGGTGCGCTCCGTCTCCCCTCCCATGACCTGCCGTATGACCGTCTTGGTTGCACTCTGATACACGCTGGCCACCATTTTCATTGCGCAACGCTACACTGATCCCGACAAGCATCTATTTCATGTCCTTCTCGAACCCTCTACGAAGCCGATACATTCTTCGTCAAGCACCACCAACACACCCTTACTCTTCCCAACCGAACTCATCACCGAACCAGAACTATCACCCACCGTCGCGTTCCCGCATCCACGGTCCCAACCCAGTCCTTTGCCTGACGACCGACCCTCTCCGATTCCCCAGACCTTGAGCCCCGACAGTGTTCGAGCACCCAGTCGCTTTCTTAACCCTGAAGCTCCTCCCTGCTCCACTCAATCAACCCACTTTCAGATCGTGAGTATTTCCACTAATTTGATTACGCCGCGCTACCAGAGCTGACCCTCTTTTCGTCTTGCAAGCATTACATGCCTTCAACACCTACTGCGTCCGGTTCGGGGCGCAGCGCAGAAGACGAGACTCCCTCATCCACCTCTCCGTCATCCTCTCATGGCATCGACACGACTCTTTATCGGCGTATGTTCAATAGCGACCTGGAATTCGGAACGTGTCTTCGCGTGCTACGGTCAGTGGCTCTTCAACTCGGCTTTGATCCTGGGTTCGCGTCCCTGGTCCAGCGGCATCTTCACAGCCCGGAACCGCCGACTCAGCCGCCTTCGCTAACCCACCGGGAGGAGATGGCTCTTTCACCTTTCCGACGCTTCAAATACGTTGACACGCGCCTCGGAATATGGATCCGAGACCTACAGCAAGCGGGGGAAGAGCTCGGCTTCGATCCGAACTGGCCGTCAATGATCGCTCGTCATCTCAACATAACCCCAACCGCCCCTCCCTCGGCCGCCTCTCCTTCTGCGACGGATCCACCACCCAGACAGCTTATGGCCCCCCTTCAGCGGCAGTCCCTCGACCCAGCCAAGCAACAGATCATTCCTCCCAGGCGGCGACTCCTTCCCGCCCGGAACACCCCCCAGCTTCTTCTTCCGCACAGCCCACTCGTTCCAGGGACCAGACCGACCCCCCACCGACCCCAAGCTTCCGCGGTCGGGGGTTCATCCCGGCCGGCATACCTCCACCTCCCCTCCCCACACTACCATCCACCCCAATCGCCCCCCGAAACACGGCCGCGACCCCGACTGTATCCAGAACGTCTGGCACGAGTCCGACCCGGCCAGCGGCAATCAAACGGAAGGACCCAGCTTCGCCGGCCCATTCAGCTTCTTCGTCGAAGAGACACGCGTCGGGAAAGCCTGCCAAAAAACAGAAACGGAAATCAGTGACCGATGGGCGCATATGCGGAGATTGCCCCAACGGCAAGCCGAAATGGCGTCGGTCCAAGAACCACCCTGATCTATGGTATTGCAATACTTGCTGGCAGCGGGAGAGGAGACAGAGAATCAGGGTCAGTGTCGTAGAATATCACCAGGCGCCTCTCACACGAGCTGATTTTCGTTCGTTTATCACACAGGATGGTCTAGAAGGCGGAGGCGATTCCAGCGGAGAAGAGGATTGCGAGGAGGACGATGAGGCGGCTGGTCCGACAGAGGAAGACACGACAGACGGTGTTGATGGGGAAAGGGCCAGAGTTGTACCGCAGGACGATGAAGGAACGGGCCGGACTGGAGACAGAGAAGATCAAGAGCAAGACAGGGAGGCAGAAGGCAAGGAAGGCAATGAAGGAGATCACCAGAGGACCACGGCAGGAAAGGGTGAGGCTGAGCAAGAACAAGGAGGGGAAGAGGTGGATGAGTAAGAAGTACTGGGGGAGCAAGTCCAACCAGTCGATGCAAAGCAGGTGAGTAGACATTCGGGCGAGCCCTTAAAGTGCGCTTGCATACAGCCGACTCACAATCTCCCATTCTCAGCCAGGATACCGAATGGAAACTGATGACAGCCGTCCTCGTCACCCAGGTCGGTTGCATCCCGGTTGTCAATCTGCCCTATGCATTCTTACCCCATTTCTGTCTCTTCCCACGTAGTGCTCCTTCCCTTATCCATTGTTCATATCAGCCCGGCATACTCGCCGGTCTTCCCAATCGACCTTTCAACCTCTTCGCAGTAGTTCAGCCTGTCGCGCCCGTTCAGTCCGCGCGAATCCCCCCCCCCCCTTCCCGGTCACACACACCTGAACCCGTCTTAAACCCATCCCCGTTTGGACTTCGAGCTCCTGCCCAAACCTTCTCTACTTCAACCTCCGATGGTTCCAGTGGGAGCATCGCTCCATGCTTTTCTTACCTTCACCCTGAATGTGGCGTCCTGCTATCCACAGCATTTCCGAACGATGTAAAAAATTGCAATCCGAGTAGCATGGCTCCGTTTTCCCTGTCACTACCCACTTGCCACAGGACATGGTCAGCGGATGATTGCTGTAACCGTACCAGTGCCTCGTGAAACCAGCGTATGTGTACAGTCTGAAAAGCACCAAGCCCATGAAGGCGACCATGAACGCACTGTGCATTGAGCAGGCGGCCATCGATCAGGCATCATTCGCCACGACGCACCGCACAGTACTGTGCCAAAGCAGCTGGTAAGTTCAACGACAACGCTACGAGGATACGCTATGGTGGTCCCCGGCATGTAGGCAAGGAAGTGAGGACCTCCGAGGACATTCGGCTACGCAGTAAAAAATTGTCTTAATCTCGTGATGATGCAAGAGAATTGGAAGGGGGGCTACCTCCTACATGCCACAGTTTGCAAAGAGGTACACCTGAACTATGACGAACCTCGATTGGACATATGAAGTATGAAGCAGTACACAGAGCACACAAGAGGAACGCGGGCTTGTGGCGCAGTTATGGTGGGGTGCAGTTGACATCCCAGGTACTCGTATGAACGACCTCCCGTGCTCGACCCTGCCGTTCCCCTTATCGATCCCACGTCAGTATCTCCATTGTCATTTTTTGCAATGGAACACGTCCGTGCACGTGGTGTGCGCTATTATTCCATTGTCATTTTTTGCAATGGAACACGTCCGTGCACGTGGTGTGCGCTATTATTCCATTGTCATTTTTTGCAATGGAACACGTCCGTGCACGAGGTTTGCGCCAATATTCCATTGTCATTTTTTGCAATGGAAAACGTCCGTGCACGCGGTTTGCGCCAATATTCCATTGTCATTTTTTGCAATGGAAAACGTCCGTGCACGCACTCGACGTACCCAAAACTGTGGTTTCCCCATTGCAGAAAATCGCAACGGGTCCATCGGGTTCCCATTGCAATCCACATCAAAGAGGCATATGCTTAGGTTAACCCTCTCCATTCATCATGATGTACCCATCTTCTTCCGAAATCGATCAATCGATCCGGAGCTATCCTTCCTTTCAGCCCCCCGTTGATTCCAGTCCTTGCTCTGCAGTCTAGTTTCCATCGTTATCATCACCCTTCGCCTGCACCTCAAATCCGTCTTAACTCGTACTGACACCTACCGTCTGGCGTCTTGTCACTGTACTGCGCAAGTACTCCCTTGCCAAAGGAGAGAGGTTACCGTCTGAGCCATATTTGACGCTCACAAATGCGTTATTGAGGCGGCCACGGATCAAACTGTTACCCACAATACGGCATACACCACAGCATGCAAGAACCAGGGCCTGACCAAAGGATAAACAGCGCAGGATACAGGGCACAGCATGGTGATATCAGGAACAGCACAGAATGCACTTGGTAGTTGGTAGACAGGTTTAGAAGCAGTGTATATTAAGGGAGAGTTAAAGAAGAGGGAAGTGTCGAGTAGAACCACATCCCATTATACCGCTGCGGGCAGAGGTCCCTTGCCAGGAAAGCGTGTTCAACCCGAAGTTCTGAACTCGAATCCCACCACCGCTCCGAAAGAGATCATCGATCATCTTCGTGAATCCATCAAGGTGCAGCTGCCCTCATGGCGCCCAGCTTGCAGAAGGTTTGCATTCCCTTGCAAAGCCATGCACTCAAGATTCGCAGGATCTCCTTTCCAAAGCGATGGCAACTTACGAGCAGCGGTCGACAACTTTTCCGGGCCAGTTCCACGACGAGCTCGGAGATCTCAATTCTCAACTGGCATCTGGGTGTCTTCCATATTTTGCGGGCCGAATACGAACAAGCCGAGCCCCGACTCACGCAGGCGACGGAACACGCTGGCCCGCTTGATGAAGATCAACTCTATCGCAGTGAGCGGAGCTTCGCGCGAATCATGTTCGAAAAGTATCTGGCGGCTTTCGAAGATGCGCACTCGACCGTGCTAAACAACGGATTGCACTGACAGGGACGGGAGTGCGCCAAGATTTCGTCCGAGAGAGGATACTCCACATGGATGCTCGACCACCCGGACGAGGGCCTGCGCGATCTGAAAAGCAGCGTTCAAATGTTTCAGCAGCTTCGGAGATATTCATGGGATAAAGATAACAGCTAGGGTTAGGGGTTAGGGGGGGTAGGGTTAGGGTTAGGGTTAGGGTTAGGGTTAGGGTTAGGGTTAGGGTTACAAGGGTCTTTCCCACTAAGGTTAAAAATTTTGGGCCACTTTTTTTTCGTGGCTTTGAAGGGTGTCTCCATAGCTCCCGAAAGGTACCATTGAGACCCCCGGTCATGACTGAGACCCCGGAGAAATCGGGTCTCAAAGTCAAAAGTTGGATTTTTCGGAAACATGACATATCGCGACCGGACTGAGCGTGTAGGGGACAATGAGGAGACAGCATAGGTGCGTTGCATAGCTTATGATAGCCCCTACCTGGGATGGGTTTCAGTTCCGGAATCGGTCGGGTACTCATCCCGGTAGACGGCCGAGAAGGTAGGTGCTCTGGTCAGGTAGGCCAAAAGTAGTGAAATTTCTACTAAGGTTTTTTTCACCCGGTATAATGACCGCATGATATGGTTGGTGTTCTGGATAGGCCTACTAGCCCTGATGTCAGAACAGGTTTCACTTCCGTGACCCGCCGGATAGTCCGGGCGCTAGAGCCGGATTAGTGTCCGGCCCACCCAACCTCTCGATTGGAGAGACTAGAAATGCAATTACGGGACTACTACGGCCCGGATCAACCTCCGGATTGCCGGAACATAATGTCCGGACCCTCCTCCACATTTCGACTTTTGACTTTTTTCGTCCGGGATTTTCGGCCGGTGGTCCGGTCGGCCATCCGGGCTTCGGCGATTGACTTCATATGGTCAAACGCCGGCGAAATCCCGGAATCCCGGATGAACGCCGGAACTCCGCAATCATGTCCGGACTCCATAGAGACCCTTCCGGAGACCCTCCGGGACTTCCCGGATGCCGTACAGAAACCCCGGATAACCCCGGATCTCTATGGGAAATGGACTTCCTACTAAGTAAACTCGACCAATTCTTGGTGGATCTGGATGATGACTATATATTCTTGCTCAGCAGACTGTCCTCTATCGATTGAGATCATATGTCATCAGACATCCTTTCACTTCCCACTCCCGGTCGAGGTCAACTCCTTTTTTTCCTCCAACCGGTCTTCAACCCAACATTGGGCTCTATCTCTGACACGATTGGTCTGGTAACCTGGACCCTTGTTACAAACTTGTAGATCTCATCAAAGTGTATCGAAAAAGTACCCTTCTTATCCCAAGGTTACTATCGGACTTGGGGTCTCAGAGCCAGCTTCGGATATACTCGGCGTTCCCGACCGGCATCTCAGGAGTTTATCCGATCGGGCTGAAACTTGGCAGGATGGAAGATCTAATCATTATCTATTGATCCCCAAAATTTCACTTTGATAGCTCATCGTACTGGAAAGCCAGGTCAGCTTATGTACCTCAGCTGGTCCGATCTTGACATTCTGCCATACCTACCCCTTATGGTCTGACCTCGGATTTTTGACCATCCCTTACCTTTCTACTGTCTTAAGTAAACTTGTAGAGGAGGTTGAGATCTCTTGATAACACTTTTTATATCCCGGATCAATACACCGGTTATCCCGGAATCGCCTTTCTTAGTCCCGGACCTCTATGGGAAATGGACTTCCTACCAAGTAAACTCGACCAATTCTTGGTGGATCTGGATGATGACTATATATTCTTGCTCAGCAGACTGTCCTCTATCGATTGAGATCATATGTCATCAGACATCCTTTCACTTCCCACTCCCGGTCGAGGTCAACTCCTTTTTTTCCTCCAACCGGTCTTCAACCCAACATTGGGCTCTATCTCTGACACGATTGGTCTGGTAACCTGGACCCTTGTTACAAACTTGTAGATCTCATCAAAGTGTATCGAAAAAGTACCCTTCTTATCCCAAGGTTACTATCGGACTTGGGGTCTCAGAGCCAGCTTCGGATATACTCGGCGTTCCCGACCGGCATCTCAGGAGTTTATCCGATCGGGCTGAAACTTGGCAGGATGGAAGATCTAATCATTATCTATTGATCCCCAAAATTTCACTTTGATAGCTATCCCTATGCTCAGACACGGATTTTGGATGTACATTTCCTGACACTGGATGTCTGCCTTCATGCACGTTTTACGCTAAGGTGTACATCCACGGGGTAACTACAAAATCAAGAACGAGCTTTAATTATTTCTAGTGTACATCCAGTCGTTCTAACCGGGCCTTAGCGTGTACATCCAAAAATCGTAATACCCAAAACGAACTTTGTGTACATCCAGGAACATAGTGTGTACATCCATGGATTTAGCGCTGTACATCCAGTGTACATCCACTTGTTTAGCGCCATTCCCCGTCCGATCGCCTTGGCCAAGCGCACTACCTACCCTTGCACACCTCGCGCACCTCCCTCTCCTCTTCCGCCAGACTGGCTGTCCCCCCATCCCTGCCCTGCCTCTTGCGCACCTCGCACCCCTTCTCCCTCTCGCCTTCTTCCTCTCTCACCTCGCGCACTCATCCCTTCTGCACCTTGTCTCCCTTTCTTACCTCGCGCGCCTGCTCCTTTTGCCTGTACTTACGCTGTCTCTCACGCTGCTCTGTCCTTCAGACACCCTGCCTGTGTCCGTCTGTATACTAGCACACCTCTACCTCATGTAGCACGTCTTACACTGCTGCAGTGCTCGCGCGCACCTCTCTTCTGTATACTAGATCACCCTAGACATATCCACCCCGTTTTTCCCGTCGGCCGCCGTTTTTCCCGTCGGCGCCCGGACCACAGTATGCAAACCGCCGAAGTTGGAAGGGGAGATGACGTCATCCGGAGCCAAAATGGCCGGAGAAGCCGGTGGGCGCAATTTCCGGCCCGGTTATTCGGGCCGGTTTTCCGAAAACGCCGGATTCGTGCCTTTTTCGCCGATTTTCGGCCTTCCGGCCTGCACCAGGCCTGGACCGCTATAGTGGAATCTGACCGGACCCGGTCCGGTCGATGCCAAATTGACCGGAGAAAATGGTGGGCGCAATTTCCGGCCCGATCTTTCGGGCCGGTTTTCCGAAAAGCCCGGTTTGTGATTTTTTCGCCGTTTTTCACAGATCTTTCTTCTTCCGGCCGACGCTGGGTCTGGACCGCTAAAGTAAAATCTCACCGGACCCGGTCCGGTCGATGACAAATTGACCGGAGAAAACGGGGGCGCAATCTCCGGCCCGGTCTCTCGGGCCGGTTTTCCGGAAAAGCCCGGTTTGTGCCTTTTTCGCCGTTTTTCACAGATCCTTGCTCTTCCTGTCCACGCTGGGTCTGGACCGCTAAAGTAAAATCTCACCGGACCCGGTCCGGTCGATGCCAAGTTGACCGGAGAGAACGGTGGGCGCAATTTCCGGTCCGGTCTCTCGGGCCGGTTTTCCGGAAAAGCCCGGTTTGTGCCTTTTTCGCCGTTTTTCACAGATCCTTGCTCTTCCTGTCCACGCTGGGTCTGGACCGCTAAAGTAAAATCTCACCGGACGCGGTCCGGTCGATGCCAAATTGACCGGAGAAAACGATGGGCGCAATTTCCGGTCCGGTCTCTCGGGCCGGTTTTCCGGAAAAGCCCGGTTTGTGCCTTTTTCGCCGTTTTTCACAGATCCTTGCTCTTCCTGTCCACGCTGGGTCTGGACCGCTAAAGTAAAATCTCACCGGACCCGGTCCGGTCGATGCCAAATTGACCGGAGAAAACGATGGGCGCAATTTCCGGCCCGGTCTCTCGGGCCGGTTTTCCGGAAAAGCCCGGTTTGTGCTTTTTCGCCGTTTTTCACAGATCCTTGCTCTTCCTGTCCACGCTGGGTCTGGACCGCTAAAGTAAAATCTCACCGGACCCGGTCCGGTCGATGCCAAATTGACCGGAGAAAACGATGGCGCAATTTCCGGCCCGGTCTCTCGGGCCGGTTCTCCGGTGTCAAGGTTCACTCGCTGAGCATTTTTTCCTGTCAGAGTTGGCATACATCGAACCTCATGACTTGAGTGGATATCACGCTGTACATGCCTTGTAAATGACGCCGTTCGCAGAAAACTATTTTTATCCGCTTCCCTACAAAATTTCAGCTCAAGTCATTTAGTACGTTTCCGAGATCGGTCTGCTGCTGATACTTTTTATCACTGAGCGTGTATGCATTCAGTCTGTGGTGCTTGAGGGGCGTATAGTGGATGAATGGATCCGACCAGCGTGATAAGGACTTTACATGGTCATGGAGAACTCCACCTCATTCCTGTAACGTGTCTCGCGCGTTGAGATGCGCCGTACAGCTGTCGGGTTGGGGTATCGCCAATCCGCCTGAAGATAAGCCGTAACCGCCACTCGGCGGTGCCAGACCTCTCTCGCCATCGCCGGCGGGGATGACCGGTCTGTCAGTATGAGCATGTACCGGAGGTCTCATTTCCCCGTGTGTATAGGGTATGTGTTTTCTGTTGTCCGATGTCTTGGAAGAGGGGATCGGACGTACATCTCTTTTCTCCCGTAAATTCCGCTGGAGGACCGCCAGTGGCGCTGATTAATCCTCATAACGGCGATGCGACCGCCGAAAAGTCTGAGTGCGGTCAAGACTCAAGAGGTGCGATCGAGTAATTTGACTGTTGTTTGATGTCTCCGCGAGGGCCTTACATCACTATTGGAATGCTCGGATGGTGTGGCGCAAGACTTGGATTGCTGTCCCGTGTCCAGGGCTATTTTTTCGATTCAGTGTTCTCGAATGCCCGTAAAAGAGGGCAGGATGCACAAATCTCTGCTATCACCGCACGTAAGCGGCTAGTTACGACGTGCTTGTCGAGAAAAAAATCCAGTGTGAATTTGAGGGTCGGTCATTTGACTGCGCGGGTCTCCGGCGCCAGATTTGGCGTGTCAGGATGCAGCCATTCCACTGCGGCTCTCATTGTACTCTAGCTGACGATCGACTACCAGCACTTCTGTTGCAGTGCCTCTGTTCGCATCTGTGTATTTTTCTCCACTTCCCCGCAAAATTTCAGGCCAGATCATTCAGTACGTTTCCGAGATGCAAATGTTGCTCCTTCTTTTTGTCGTTCTCGGGATCGCAGGCGGTCTAACCAGCTGCAGAGACAGGAATGTGTACATGGATCCACATATCGCAATACACGCAGAAATGCATCCGGAGCGAGCCCATCTGGTCCCAGAACGTGCCGTGCGAGCCGTGGTGCGGTGTGCGGTGGTGCGGAGTCAGACCGCCGGGAGGAAAGCCATAATCGCCAATCGGCAGTGCCAGACTTCTGGCGGCACTGCCACTGTATGACTTGAACTTGCCACTGACATCACGCCAGCGGCCCAGGCGAGCATTCTTCTGTTCGTTGTCTGGCTTGATGATATAATGTAAGACTAGTGGGCGGCAGGGTCTTTGGCGTCAGCAGCAGGTACTGTTACCGCCAAACCGCCAGTGGCGGAACGCGAAGTCAATATAGCACCGCCATGACCGCCGCAACGTCTCCTCGACGCCGACGCCCCTCCATTTTTTTCTCCTTTCTCTCTAGGGTGCAAGGAACTTCTGAGTCTCTGTGTGCATGCGCTGACACTGTGGTACAAGACCGAGATCGATTTTCCGTGTCGAGGCCATGTTTCTCGGTCGATCTTGTCCGGACCCCGAAAAGAGGGGAGGTTGCACAAATCTCTGCTATCACCGAAAGTAAGCGGCTGGTGTCCTGTTTGTCAAGAAAAAAATCACAGCGTGATTTTGAAGGTCGGTCATTTGACTGGTCGGGTCTCTGGGGCCAGATTTGACGCATCTTGAGGGAGTACTTTCACCGCGAATGTCAGCGCATACCAGCGGATCAACAACCTCCATCCCTTTCACGAGCGTGACTCTATTCGCATGCATATATTTTTATCTGCTTCCCTGCCAAATTTCAGGACAGGTCATTCAGTACGTTTTCGAGATCGAGCTGCTACCCCTTCTTTTTCCTCGCTCTCGGGAGAGCATACAGTTTGGCCAGCCGCAGAAGCTGAGACAGGTCGTGGATCTGAACGCTGTCCAATGCAGCAGGAATGCATCGGAGGCAGCACTATCTGACTCCCAGAAGTTGCCGTGCGAGCTGTGGTACGGTGTGCGGGTGTGAGCTTGGTGTAGAGTCAGACCGCCGGGAGAAAGCGATAACCGCCAATCGGCAGTGCCAGACCTCTGACGGCACCGCCATCACACGATATAACTTTGGCACTGGCATCACGCCAGTGGCATCTGTCCATACCTGGTCAGGATGAGTAGCCTGGCATGACAATGGAAGAATAGCGGATGGCAGGATCTTTGGTTTGAGCTCCAGGTACTGATACCGCCAAGCCGCCAGTGGCGGTACCAGACATTCGGATGGTACCGCCGTGACCGCCGAAGCGCAGGCAGATGATTTCGTCCCCCCTTTTTTTTCCCTCCTCTCTCTCTCTATAGAGGGTGCACGAATAGATTACTGTTACATACGCTTGCTCGACCGACATCGTTTTTCGATGTCGAGGCTCTATTTCTCGATCAACCCTTGTCGAGCCATCGAGAACGAGAGGAAGATGCACGAATCTTTGCTTTCACCGAAAGTAAGCGGCTGGTTCTGTCGTGCTTGTCGAGAAAAAAATTTGGTGTGAATTTGAGGGTCGGTCATTTGACTGCTCGGTCTCTGGCGCCGATTTTGACGCGTTAGGATGCAGCTGTTGCAGTGCTGATCGTAGTGCATTGTAGCCGGACAATGTCTACCGCTACCACTACGAAAGCGACTCTACTTGTACCCATCTATTTTTATCTTGGTCCCTGCGAAATTTCAGCTTGTGTCATTCAGTACGTTTGCGAGATCGTCGTGTCGCTCTCCCTTCTTTCTCGCTCTCGAAACTGCACGCTTAGGGGGTAGGGTTAGGGTCGAGAACGGGTGAAAAAAATCTGAGGGCAATCGAACCGGCCGCACAGCTTCAGATGCGATCCTCCTCCATCCCCAGGACACGCGTTGCGAGCCGTGATACGTTGTGCGGCTGCGGGCTTGATGTATTGTGCGACCGCCGAAATAGGCAGTCGGCGGTGCCAGAGTTTTCGAGGCACCGCCAACACCTGATCTTGGCGCCATGCCAGCTCACCCTGCAAGGAATCTATTTATAGACTCTGTCCAATCAGTTCAGGCTCTGCTGCTCAGGCTACGAAGCCCAGCATCGAGGCTGGTGTCGAGATGTACAGTGCTTTGGATTGGGTATAAGTACAACCGCCAAGGAAAACGCACCGCCGGGCGCACCGCCGGGCGGTTCAACTTGCAACGCTTGTGCAGCCATCAAAGGGGGAGGAAATGTCGCACCAGCCTCCATTCTGATCTCCACCAGCCTGCTTGTTTACTCTGCCATGTAATTCTTCTCTTTAACATCGACACACCTGATACCAACAGCTGGCCCTGCTTGGTTGTTTTCCACACGCCGGCCGTTCCTTGTACCTGATTCAAGAAGATCTCGCTTAGAGATGGTCTTCCTCTCCTCCTTTGCTGATCACTCTTCCGACTCTGAGCGCTGAGCTTCCGATGTGAGCTTCCGTTGCTTGCAGACATCACTTGCGCCTGGCGGTCGTCCCAATTTAGGGATTAGGGGGAACTGCTGTTGGTCCATTTCTGCTTTCGTCGTTTCCGTCCCTTTTTTTCATCCTTCAAGCATCCACCATGCCCACCTCAAATTACTTCAAGCATCCTTCGGAGAACCTCTTAGCATGTCAAGCAGTCATGGTAGGACATCCTTCCGTGCTCGATCTTGATTTCTGCTGATCCTTCCTCTCTCCTTCCTGCTCGGGATCTTGACAGGTAGGCACTTCTTCACAGTCAAAAAATTTTCACTGACCGTCTTGCTTCTGCTGACACTGATCCGATGCTGACGCTCCTTGCTTCCTCTTTGAAAAGGGACAGGGGTATATATAGATGCTGATCTTTGAATCCCCCCTCCCCTTGTTCCATGCGCCACACCCTCTCTCCCAAGACCCGCACCCTTTCCCTACACTCCCAGAATGTCACGAATCAGAGCTCTGTATCCGCTCGGTGACCATCGCGGCAGTACCATAGAACACCGACTGCGGTTGCACGGCTGCGACAACCGTGAGTGTTTCTTTCGAAGCTGGCAGTTTCAAGACTAGCATGCTGACGTTGCTTTGCGTCTCCGCAGAATATCACTGTATACGATGTCCGTTTGCTACGGAAGACGGTAGCGAGATGTTCGAGCATGCTGCTCAGTGCCGAGTCGGATTGGTCGTGGAGGAAGGTATGTACTCTTTAGTCGGCGGTCAGCAACGGCAGCCGCTGACCGCTCTTCTTTGCAGGGCGAAATTCTCGTGCCGCCAGCGCTGCTATTTCCACCGGCACTGCGGAGAGTGAGTGTTGTTCAGAATCCGGTGAAGCGGAGGTACAGCCAGGGCTCAAATGAAGTTCGCCGCGTTGGCTTACAGGCAGCGCTATCCACGCTTCATCGAGCCGCGCAGTCGGCGATACTGGCGGTCCTTTCGGCGGCAACACTGGCGCCGCCTCTGAAGACTCTCCCAGAAATAACGACGCTGATGGCGACGCGCACGGTGAGTGCGACTCTGTTTCTCGATGCTCGGCGCCGGCAAACGAATCTCACTCGGGTTTTCTCTAAGATTATCATATGCTAGACACTAATGGGGACGATGCCGAGGCATCTGGCGATAGCCCTGAAAATCGCCCACCGCCAGGCGAGTATATCTCTCGTCTTCCCTCTTCCACATTCCCACAGCTTATCGTTCTCTGTTCTTCGCTGTCTATAGATGAAGGCGTAGACGGAATCGAGGAGGAAGGCGGACCACTGTCAAGTGAACCCATCGGTACGCCTCACCGTCAGGCAACGGCCGACGTTGTCATTGATCAAGGTGGTGAGCTACTCTTTTCCCTGCTCTGGTCCGCTCCAAGCTCCCACCGCTCATCGTTCCCTATTTTTGTTTCTCTGTCTTTAGATGAGGACGTAGAAGGACACGACGACGATGGCGGTTCACTGGCGAGTGAGCCCATAGCGGCGGCTCGAGCAACCGCCGACGTTGTCATGGATCAGGATGGTGCGCTACTCTTTTCCCTGTTTTGGTCCGCTTCAAGCTCCCACCGCTTATCGTTCTCTATTTTTTTTCTCTCTGTCTTTAGATGAAGACGTAGAAGGACACAACGACGATGGCGGTTCACTGGCGAGTGAGCCCATAGCGGCTGCTCGAGCAACGGCCGACGCTGTCGTGGATCAAGATCGTGAGCTACGCTTTTCCCTGCTCTGGTCCGGTCCAAGCTCCCACCGCTTATCGTTCTCTAACTTTTTTTTCTCTGTCTTCAGACGAAGACGTACACGGACACGACGATGATGGCGGTTCACTGGCGAGTGAGCCCATAGCGGCTGCTCGAGCAACCGCCGAGAATGTGATGGAAGGAGGTGAGTGTGATTCTGTTACACGTTGCCGGGTTAGGGTAAACCATCTCACACGGATCGTTCTGTCAGATGTCCACGAGGCTGATGTGGATGAGGTGGACGGGCGTGGCGTTGATCTTGAAGATCACCCACAAGGTGAGTATCTGATTCACCCTCACAGCCAGTCAGAGCTTCTCGGTTTATCGTTCCCTGTTTTTCTCTTCTAGATGAAGACGTAGATGGACAAGATGAGGATGTCAGTCCACAGCCAAGTGGGCTCACAGTGGCGGCTCAGACAAGGGCTGAGGTTGTAATGGACCAAGCTGGTGAGTTGTTCGAATCTGTCAGATGAAACGGTTGCTGGGGACGACACTGATGTACTCTCTACCCCTGTTCGTATTGCTATCAGAAGAAAATTCCACGCCGTCGCCACAACCGCCAGGCCCTCTGCCGGCGTTGCTAGGACCGCCGTCGTCGTCACCGCCACTTCTCCCGGCGCACGGCTTGCCAAAGGGTGGATTTACCTCTTCCGCCATCACCGCCACCGCCGCAGCGGCGACAGGCGAACCCGTCATCCTTACCCACGCTGTGTTTCTGCCTGCCTTTGGCGCCCTGGTCTGCCGACACTGCCACCGCGCCGTCGATCCGAACCGAATTTCGGCCCACATGGCCGACGTTCACCAGGAATTCCATCCCAGGACGGTGGCTCAGGCCTTGGCGGACCTGCGTGAGCTGAAGACGCTGTACGAGGTCTTTCACCCTTCCTCCCTTGCCTGGCCCGTGCCGGATGCAAAAAGGATTCCGCACCTGGAATGTCGGGCAGGTTATCAATGCCTGGACTGTGGACGGATTGACGCTCAGCGTGACCTTCTGGCACGGAAGTCTACCGATCATCTGCGGGCAGACTGCAGCAAGGACCGTATTGCCATTGTCGGCTGCGTACAGCGATGGACCTACCGAGGCGGTTTCTTTCAGGTCGAGCGGGGAGGCACCCCTGCCTCCTCCGAGCTGCTGTCAGTCAGCACTGCTGTCGAGGACAAGCTCAACACCGAGCTCCTGGGCGTTGTCAAGGCGCGGGTGGAAGAGGTGCGCCGGATGCACGCCGCGTCAAAGGCGATACCCCGGCAGTCGAACGAACCGACGCCGGGCCAGCTGCGGACGGAGTGGGCGAAGATGCATGAGTGGGGAACCGTTCTCGCCAGTGCCGACATGGCCCTTGTGGCGGACCTCAAGCGGGCTCCTACTGGCCTTCGAGTTGACGGTGGCGGTGGCGGGGGTGATCCTGGCGGTGCCGCCGAGGACAACGGGGAGGACGACGAGGACGGGGAATTCGAGGTGGAGCTGCACTGGCTGGAGCAGCAGATGGTGGACATCATCTTCCACGCTCACTCACGCGCCAGCACGACCCATGATCAGATTCGGTACCCGCTCAATCACGACCGCGACGACGAGGAAGCTGCCGGCCGGCGGAAATTTGGAGTCACTCTGGACTCCACCGCCAAGACGTACGCCAAGGAGTTCGTCACCCTGATCCGGCCCCTCTTGCGCGTCTCGAGGCTGACCCGCGCCGACAAGAAGCGGGTGAGCCCTGTTCAGACCGCCTACGTTCGACACAAGACCCGAATCGACGCTTTGCTGGGCGCCGAGAGCCGCCGGGAGATTCGGGCAGCGTTTCTCGCCCTCGTGGCGGCGCTGATCACCCAGCTCGATCCCGGACCACGCTCTCCGAGTGCGTTGCGGGTTTGCCTGGCCAGCTTGGGAGTCGACAAGGGGCGGAATCTTGCCTGGTCGGAGCCGTGGGCGGTTTCCAAGACGCTGTCGGCGGTCATCTACGACGTCCGGGCGCTCGCATATCTGTGCTTCCTCGACGGCTACCTGGGTTCGGACGGGGTTAACGAGGGAGAGGCGACGATCCAGGAGGCGATTGAGCTGACTCGGCCACTGCAGAAGCTCGGCGGCGCCGTGGGAAGGGTTACACCTGCTAGCAGCCAGGGATCTGGATCCTCCTTAGGGATACCGCCGACCGAAGCGCAGCTCGTCGCCGTCGAGCGTGCTGAGGCTGCTGCCATCCGGCACTTTCTGGATGCTCGCCGGCGGTTTCTCAACCTGTCTTCCGGCACCGCCGTTTCGCATTACCATCGCCTTCGGACATATACGCTGAAGACGACGTATCGTCCCTTTGACCGGTTCGATGCGGACGAGAAGGGGGTTACCTTTGACGGGAACCGGGTTCTTTATGCGTCGTTCGCCCGGTTGCCAAGGGCATGCTGGAGGACGTCCTGGAGGCCATGGAGGAGGTTTTTCTCCACCGCGAGCTGGGCACACGGAGCCCTGGCATGTCGATATCGGCAGCCTCAAGGATAACCTCACCGACACGTCGACGGGTTACAGCTTCCTCGCTCATCCCTCCAATCGAGACGCTCTCAAGGCGGGGCCGTCGATGCTCGAGCGGGCGTTGGTCTATTTCTTCGATCGCCCTGGCGGTGGCGGTGGCAGTGGCAGTGGCGACGAGACTGGCGACGAGGACGAAGGTGATGCTGAGAAGGGGGAGCTCGAGCGCCGGGGCTTCAACGTCGTGCGGGCGAAGAAGTGGCTGCGGAAGGTGCGGAAGATGCTTGTCCGCCTGGCGGTCTTGTTGATGTTCGTCTGCGGGCCGGCGGTGAGGGGGACGGAGTTCCTCTTTAACATGGTGAAGAACGACGGGGACTGGGCTCGCTCGAACCGGATCTCCACCGGCGGTCGAGTCTTTATCCAGACATCCTACAACAAGTCGGTCGCGAAGGGAGCGCCGACGGTCGCCCACTTCATGCCGGCGGCGGTCGCCCAGCCTTTCATCGACTGGCTCGCGCAAGGATACGAACTGCATCATCACATCGAGGCGATGGTATACTCTTCCTCTCCTCCGAGCAACGCCCTCTTCTTTGCGAATGGGTCGATGATCCGACCGGATACCCTCTCGAACGAGATGGCGCTGGCCACGAAGTCGCATGGCTTGGGCGTGGCGGCGGGGCTGCGTGCGCTGCGGCAGATCGAAGGCATCGTCATCCGCCAGAAGCTCGGGCAACGGTTTGCGGAAGATCTCGGCTGTCTGCCTGACGATGCCGGCAGTGAGGAGACACAGGATGCTGCCATCAACGACGCCGAGCTTCTGGACCAGCTCGACTCCGTGGCGACCGCCGCGGGTATGACCACGACTGGCGTCGCCATGATCCAGTCGGCGGCACATACCCATCGGACTGGGTTACACTACTACGGCAACACCCAGGCCGACGTTCAGCAGCTCACCCCGGCGACGCTCGACAAGGCCTTGGCGGCGTCCCTCGCCTGGCACCGATTTGTCGGCATGGACGACGTCGACGACGTCGACGGCGATGCTGATGCTGCTGGCGCTGGCGCTGCTGCTGCTGCTCTTCGCCCTTTGGCTGGTACCGCCGCCGGCAATACCGCTACCGCTGCGACCGCCGCTCCTACCGTCGCCACCGCCGCCACCGCCATTTCCGCCGCCGAGCACTCCATCGCCCACATCAAGAAGACTGGGCCCGTTCCTGCTCGGGTCAGAGCTGCCTTTGATGCCCTTCACGACGATGATGACGATGGCGGGAAGCGCCCGACCTTCCGCTCGAATGGGGGCCAGGCTGCAGCGATGTCGTACGCGAGTTCGACGGGAGGTCATCTGCTGGCGGTGCTCGAAACTGGGGCAGGGAAGACGGACATCTGGCTGGCGCCGCTCAAGGCAGCTCGGGATGCTGGAGCGCAGGTGACGGTGGTCTTTGTGTCCTTCTTTGTCGCGCTGGCGGAGGATATGATCCGGCGGGTCAGGGCAGCCGGTCTCCAGGCCGAGCGAGTGACGGCCGCGAATGTGGAGACGGTCGGGCCGGAGACAGCGGTGTGGGCGATGACCGCCGACGCGGCGCTCCAGGATCGGTGCATGCAGGTCTTCCACCAGCAGGCGCAGGGTGGCCGTCTGCAGCGGATTGTCATTGACGAGGCCCACGCCGCGCTGTTTGACACCTGGCGGCCGGTCATGTTTGACGTCCGCCGATTCGGCGGAATTCCCCTGGTCCCCTTCCTGCTCACCACCGCCACGCTCTCGCCCCGGTACGAGTCCGAGCTCCGGCAAGTCTACGGCCTGCCGAGCTTGGCGGTGATCCGGCGGCCGACCGACCGCCGCAATGTCAGGCTGTCGGTGGAGGAGCTGCCGATGTCGGCCAAGATGGAGGACCGAGTCCGCCAGCTGGCACATCTTCATCCTCCGGAGCCGGGCCGTGATCGTATACATACGGACACGGGCCGAGGCGCAGCAATATGCGGCGGTGATCGGCTGTGGGTTTTACCACTCGCGTGCGACGACGTCCGGCCACCATCCGGATCTGGAGGACGAGGAGGCCGAGACCGCCGCTCATCTCTCGGCGTTTCTGGAGGGGAAGACCTGGTGTCTGGTGTCGACCTCGGCTGCGGTGGCCGGGATCGACCGTGCCGACATCGGCGGCGTTCTCCATGTCAAGGCGCCATACACCGCCACGCAGTGGGTCCAGGCCCTCGGACGGGCCGGCCGGGACGGACAGTTCGCGGAGGCGATCGTCTTGCTAGAGCAGTCCCAGCGAACGGAGTGGGAGGAGAGACACCGGGGTGTGATCTACGATGATGCCGCTGGCGAGGACGCGACCGCGCTTCGCACCTTGCTCAAGAAGCACGATGTTTGCCGGCGACAGTCGATCTCTTCCTTTATGGATGGCGACGTGTGGGCGTGCGGAGAGCTTGGTGCTGATGCTGGATGCGATGTGTGCGATCCGGATCGTCTTTGCGTTGCTAGTGGGGGAGGAGCGCTGCCTGTGCAGAGCAACACAGGTCGGAAGGGGAAGGGGAAGGGTAAGGGACGGAACAGCAGTGGCGGTGGCGGTGGCGGTGGCGACTACAATGGCGGTCTGTATGACACCTCCATGGATGCCGCCCTGGCACAGATGCTGCAGGAGGAAGAGAATCTGGCGAAGGAGGATGCCCTTCTGGGTCCGGACCGGCTTTTGGCCTCGACAGCCTTCCTCGAGGAGGGTGACGATGCCATTCCCTTCCCTGTCGATGTGGATATCGATATCGATGCCGTTGCGAAGGAGAACGGTCTCGACGTCGACTTTTTTCTGGATGACCACGATCCGGTCGACATCTTATTGCCGGACTCCCTGGAGGAGCGGCGGCCGGGCGGCCCGAGCAGTGGCGAGGTGGAGACGGGCGGTAGTAGCAGTAGTATCAGTAGCGGTTTTGCGGAAGCGGCGGGAGCGTCGTCGATACGGGATCAGGCTCGCAGCACGAGAAAGAAGCGGAACCTCTCGTCATATTCGTCTGCTGTCGGTGGTGTCTCTCAGCCAGAGCTCGTGAAGCGGATCTGTATGGCCAAGAACCGGTCCACCACGGCGGCGGCCGCGGCAGCGGCGACGGCAGGGCGCACGTACGGCGGTGTGCCCCTCTCGCGAAACACCTCCGTGCATGGTAGCAGCAGTGGAAGCAGTAGCGCCATCCCCATCCTCCAGTCGATGATGCCTCCTCCGCCGACGCCACCACTGTCCTCGTCTCGGAGCAGCACTGACGTTCGCTACCCTTCCTCGTCCTTCTTCGGTCTCTCGTCGTCGAATGACCATCACCATCTTGCTGCATACACAACACCCCCGTCCTCGTCGCCATCCGAGCAAAGACGAAGGTCGACCGCTGCTTCTGCTGCTTCTGTAGCTGCTGGTGCTGTTGGCGTCGCCGGTGGGAATCCTGGTACCCTCGTCCGCCGAGATACGCCTGGCGCCGTCGCTGCCATCGCCGCTGCCGCCACTGCCACCACTGCCGCCAACGCCGGTACTCTCGTCCGCCGCGCTCCTGCCGGCACTGCCGTTGTGCAGTCCCGATCGACCGGTGCTCGGCACGGTGGCATGAAGGAGCACGCCATCCGGATCGTGCAGGCGGCTTACCACGAGTTCTCGGGGCACTGCCCGATCTGTTTCGTTCTCCGTCTGCCGGACGTCGAGCACAGTGTGGCGGTGTGCCAGCTGCGGAACAGGTACCCCGGCTACGTCAAGGCGAGGTTCTCACCCTATGCGGCATGCTACCTGTCCTACGCTCCGCAGCTCATCTGCGGCTGCTGGGTGATCGGGAGTGATTCCAAGCGGTCGTGCCAGATCACCAACAACACTTGGATCCAGAGGGCCCTCTTCGTCCTCGCCTCCGACCCGGCCGCTTTCCAAAATGCTGTTGATATCGCCCGCTCCGGCTTCAGCGGTCTGCCTCCATACTCGGTGGAGATTACGTTCCCGGAGGAGGCGGGTGTGCCCCCGCCAGAGTGGTTCGTCTGCGTACGCTGGCTGGACATCCAGGTGTACCCGGCGTTTGTCCTCATTGCTGCCCTGCTTCTCTCTTGATTCCTGCTCTCTCTCTCTCTCTCTCTCTCTCTCTCTCTCTCTCTCTCTCTCTCTCTCTCTCTCTCTCTCTCTCTGTGTATTCTCTTATTGCAATCGGTCATTGTTTCTTGACTGCCCTTTCAAATTCTTCTCTCTCTCTCTCATGGGGTAGGGGGTCAGAGTTGTATTGTATTCAGTACGAGAGGCGAAAGGACATGTGCGCTGGGTTAGGGGGTGCTGGGGGAAAAGTAGTCGCTCAGGGGACTGCGCTTGTCTCAGTGTCGCCGTCGTTTCCTTTGGCGGCGGTATTGCCGTCCGCAGCATCGCCGCCGGGACCGCCGCCAGGACCGCCAGCATTCTCGGCAGCCTCATTGTCGCCGCCGCCGGGATCGCCGCCAACATCGCCAGCATTCTCAGCATCCTTATTGTCGCCGCCAGGATCCCCACTAGGATCGCCACCAGTACCGTCATCGGCAGATCCCATCTTCTTTGCAGCCTTTTCAGCGTCGTCGTCGCCGCCCTTGTCAGCACCATCGCCAGCACGCGTTCCTCCGCCTTCGTCGGTAGCAGTCTTCTCGACGTCGCTCCCACCGGTGCGGCCGTCAGAGGTATCATCTCCCCGATCCACCCTGCCGTCGTCGTCGTCGTCGTCCGCTTTACGGCTAGCAGTGTCATTGCCGCTGCCACCGGATCCGGTCGCATCAGCACCCTCGACATCAGCAGCGCCTTCCTCGTCATCGCTTTCCTCGTCATCGCTTTCCTCGTCATCGCTTTCGTCGCCATCATCGCTACTGCCATCGGATCCGGTCGCATCCGAGTTGTCCTTTTCAGTCCCTACATCGGCATCGCCTTTGTCGTCATCATGGCCGCTCCGACCGCCAGTGGATACCGCCGCATCGTGGCCGCCCTCTTCAGGCTCTGACGGGTCGTTGAACGGGTCGTTGACCTCCTGGTCGTGCTCCGAGGTGTCCTCTGCGTCCCTGGGAGGCTCCGTCATTTCCACGTCGCCGTCCTCGTCAACGAGAACAGGGTTTGCCGGATTGGCCAGCCCGGCGGCGGCGGCGATGGGGGTGGAGGTGCCGATGTAATCCTCTTTGGGCGCTTGCTTCAAGACGGTATTCCAGATCTCGCTGTTGTCTGAATGTCCGTCGTCAGACTCCGGCGGGCTGGGGACTGCCACTCCCGCACTCTCTTCGTCGGACTCCGGTAGGTTGGAGACCGGCACCGCCGGAATCGCCCTAGCAGCAGCTTGCGGCGTTTCCAGGTCGTCGTCGTCGTCGTCCTCCTCATCGCTGCTGACTTGCTTCGCCTTTCCCTTGCCCTTGCTCTTGCTCTTGCCCTGAGCCTCTTCCGCTTGCTTCGCCTTCTTCTTAGGCGGTGGCCGAGGCCCGTCCTCCTCACTTTCGGTGCTGGCGACGACGACGTCCGTCGTGAGTGACGCGCGCCTTCCGTTTTGCTGCCGGGGTGCTGCTTGTGGCACGCCGCGTTCTTGCCGACGGCCCTGGACTCGCACTGGCGGCAGAGTCCCTCCTTCTACTTGGCTGTTGGTGGTCGGCAGCGGACGGTCCTGATGCTGGCTGTGACTCCGTTATCGGAGCTTCGGCGAAAGCGGCGTACTTGTTGGCGGCCTTGGCGGTTCCACTGGCGGTTCCACTGGCGGTTCCGCTGGCGGTCTTCGGACCATACCGCCGGAAGATGTTTTCCGCCAGTCTTTGCGCCACCGCTTCTTGCCCCTTCAGCGCTTTCGTATGCGCCTTCCCCTTCTCCTTCTGCAGAGCCTGCCAGTAGGCATCACTGCTCTGTTCGTCATCTAGAAGCGGCCTGTTCCCCCATCTGAGCAATGCACTGTCTGGATTCGGTCGTGGCTTCCCTAGAGTCTTCAGCAGGCGCTTGAACTTGTCATTGTCTTTGTCCTGTAAGGGGAGAATAAATGGTATGGTGAGAAACGGGAAAAAAGGAGTGAGCTGAGCCGCTAGATAAGCTGCTAGAGAGAGAGAGAGAGAGAGTGGAGAGAACTCACATACAAGCTGGTCCACTTATTGCCGCAATAGTGGCAGTTCGGCGGGAAGCATTTATCTTGCGTCCAGTTTTTGGTGATCTTGTCGCCGTGCCACCGCCAGCAGGCGGTTTTGTTGGTCCGGCGGCCGGACGGGTTCCACCTTCCGCAATCCCGGCACCAGGTGCCATCTGCTGCTGCCGGGTGAGCTCCACAACGTAACGCCCGCTCCTTCGCCGTCGCATTCAGAACGTTCGTATGCCCTGCTGGCAGCGTCGACTGCTCGGCGGTCATGGCGGCGATCACCGCCTCCAGGGCAACCGCCAGTGCCCAGTATCCGTCTGGAAGCTCTGTGCGGTCGACCTGCATCGCGTCGATCCGTCGCAGGCTCTCCTGGAGGAGAATCAACCGGACCGTCCGGTGGGGCGATGCCCAGGCGTGTTCGACCAGGGTATCTGCCGAGGCCGCGTTCTCGTCGGCTTTGGCCTGTACCGTTTCTGAGGGTTGAGAGCTGCCCGGCAGTGCGTCTCCAGCCGCCAACAGTTCCCGCGTCTGACGGACCCATACGACTCTTGACGGTTCGTCGTCGTCGTCGTCGTCGTCGTCGTCGTCGCCGCTGTTCTCTCCACCTTGCTGCTCCTCCTCCTCCTCCTTCCACCTCCTCCGCCGCTGACAACCGTCTAACACCGACCGCCAAACCTCCTTCTGCTCCGCCAGCAGCATCAGCACGACTTGGAGCTGCTGCTTGTAGGCGTGCCAGCTCCTGTCGGATGGGAGGTCCTGTAATAGGATCCGCCGAGAGCGCCCCGATGATGTTCACGTCCAGGTGTTCCCTGTCGGCGTCCTGCACCACTCGCCGGGCTGCCAGGACCAGTTCGGGCATGGAGATCTCGAGACCTGGTACGTTTGCGGTGGTAGTTGATTCTCCTTGTACCCGAGGCGGCGAGTCGCCAGGTGCGGGAGCGGATGTTCGGCTGGAAGACGTCGCCGCTGGCGGTCTTGAACCGTCGGCGGCATCCGAGCGCGGCGGCTGTCTCGACATGGGATAGTTTGGAAAGGGAATAAAGCGTTGGGGAAATGGGAGTGTACGAAGGGTGAGCGAGGGGGTGAGTGAAGGCGAGGATGTGGCTGATGGCGGTGGCGGTGGTGGTTGTCGGCCTTCCTTCTTCCCGGCGGTTCTCCGTTCGTCGTCGACAAGCCCTTTTTTCAAAATTCAAAGGAAGGAAAAATTCAAAAATGTCTTCTCCATCTCTCAAAAATTTTGCCGAAATGCGATGATTGCAATTTCCAATCTTTTTTTTTTTCCTCTTCGTCTCGTAAGAGCGTTGGCCCGTGGCGGTTCGGTGGCATTCGTTACATCCTCTTCGTCGCTCTTCGCCCTTGGCACACTCGGTTATGTTTCTTCTTTCTTCACACAGAACGCGCTCCTTTCTCTCTCTCCCTCTCTCTCTCGAATCTCCTGCAGTGCATACGTTCAATCCAGTGGCGTTTTAGGGTTTAGCTTACCGTAGCGGTCAAGGCTATCTAACAAGGAGGAAATTGGAAAGGAGAAACTGGAGTGAAGTCTATTTTGTGAAGGATGTAGGCGTGGGAACAAAAAAAAGCAAAGGAACGTATGATTCTGGTCACATTCATTGAGAAGATACTTGACCTTCGGGCGACAGGTAGCAATTCGTCTAAAGAAGCACAGCCAACAGCTTGAGAGATGGAGACGGAACGGGTCGCAGCAATTCAGGAGAAGCGAAGGGGTAGTGTTTATATCAAAGCCACGCGTCGTACTTGCCGGTCACCCACTCCCACAGCAGCTGCTCGGTCGGACTGTCGAAAGGGTTGTCCGGGATCGAAACGGGAGCGGTGGGGTCGACGTTCGCATCTTGGCGGTGGTCTTGACTGTCTGTCGATGGTTTTGCCGCCGCCGCCGCCGCCGCCGCCGCCGTAGTCTTGCCGTTTTTGTCTTTGCCCCTGCCTTTGCTTGGGCTGGAGCTGGGCCCCCTCCTCTTCTTAGGCGGCGAGGGCTCATCGTCATCGTCATCGTCATCGCTGATTACGATCACTTCGCCTGATGAAGATGTGCCGGCGGCGGAAAACTCCGTCGAGGTACCCGCCGCCGCCGCCGCCGCCACCGCCGTCGTCATCCTCGCCGCCCTCCGCCGAGCAATATCCTGCTGAACGCGGAGTATGAACTCGGGTGGAGGCAAGGAGCTTCTGTTGATGGCGGCGCCAGAGCCAGGTTGTGCTGATGTTGCCGGCCCTATCCTCAAAGTGGGGGAGTCCTTTGATACTCCTGGTGGCACAGCTGTTGAAGAGCCGGCGACCGCTGACCCCCCGCCGCCGCCGCCGCCATCCTCGCTGCCCTCCGCCGAGCAAGATCCTGCCGAAGGCGCAGCATAACCTCAGGTGAAGGCAAGGCCCTGCTGGTAGTTCTTGCGAAACGGAGACCAGGTGGGGTGGTGTCCGGCTCTAAACAAAAAGTGGGGTTGGTTTCTGGGACGACGACGCGGGAACCAGGTCGTGTTTCCGGCCCTAGCCTGAAAGGAGGAATGCCCTTTGGCACCGCTGTTGAAGGGCCGGCAACCGCCGACACTGCCGAGGTACCCGTCGCTGCCGCTGCCGCCGCCGTTGTCGCCGCTTTCGCCTCTGCCCTTCGCCGAGCGATAGCTTGCCGAGCGCCGAAGTAGGCCAACAGCTCGTTCTCGGATTCGGTGCGGTTGTTTCCCAACCCCTCCCAGGCCAAGGGCGCATCTTCATCGTCGCCGAGCAGCGGACGGCCAAACCACTGCATGTCGTCTGAGACGAGTGGTTGCATGGGTTGACCGAGCGTTTCCTTGATGTCCTGGTAGCGCTCGGGATTGCTTTTCTAGAAGGGGGTTTCAGCTGACGGGCGTTAGCGACCATTCGATCGGCGGGTGTCTGATAGTGTGATCCCCAGGAAGAACTCACCGGCAGACTCAGCCAGGTGTATGAGCAGCTGTGACAGCAGGGCGGGTGAAGTTGAGCTTGAACATCCACCGCCGTGGCGGCGGTAGTAGTAGTAGCAGCAGCAGCAGCAGCAGCAGCAGCCGCCGTTGTCATCATCATCATCTTCCTTTGGCACCTTCTCCGGGTCCCAACGCCAGTTCACCGACCTTTTGGAAGCATCGCCGCTCGGATTCAATCGCTTACACAACCGACAATATACATCGCCGCGACTTGCCGGATTCCGTCCACACATCCGCTCCACCTCTTTGCGGTCCGCGGCGAGTATTCGATGCCAGTTCTTGTCGATCTTGTCTGAGCCCTCCGCCATCGCCTGTAGTAACCCTTCCACCGCTTCCGCCACCGCCCACCAGCCGGCTGGGAGGTCTTCCCGCCTACTGGCCTTCCGTCCGATTGCGAGCAGAACCTCCTGGTAAAGCACGACTCGGACGGACCGAAAGGGTGTGGATGCAGCCACCGGCGGCAGGTTCCAGACCAGCCATTTATCGTCCTGCTTCCACTCGTCCTCGACCCTGAAATCACGAGAGCCGGTTTGAACTCTCTGACGGGCTCGACCTTCGGTTCGGTCCAGGATCGCCAGGACGGCGGAGAAGAGCCTCTCCTCGATGGCGCGGCGGTTGGCGGTAGCGCTGGCAGGATCGGCGACGGTGATGGTGGTTATGGCTGCCGCCGCCACCGCTGCTGACGCCGAACCACCCGGTCGCTGAGCACGTCGTGGTGCTGATGCTGCTGCTGTCGGAGTCGGGGCGCTTCTCTGTTCGGCGATCATGAGTCGGGTTAGGATTCGCACAACAGCTTCCCTCTCAACGCAGAGTCTGACTTGGTGAAGTGGATGTTCGGGATGGTTGCAAAACCATTTCCACGTTGGAGCACTCACGGTGCCGTCGTCGAGCAGGGGTGCGGAGTAGAATTTCTGGTGCCAATCCGTGGCCTGCGGCTTGGGCTCGCCCATCTTGGCCCTGGCGCGCTTGTAACGGTCAGGGTCGCGTTTCTTTTTCGGGGGGTTAGGGGTTAAGGGGTGTCAGGATGGGTAGGTGACCATTGGCATTCCTCAAAGGGATCGATAAAGGGGTCTCTCACTCACCTCAAGGTCCGGCCATCCTTTGGCGCATTCGAGACAGCACGGCGGGTAGTGGCGGTCTCGAACGTCGTCATCTACCGCCACGGCATCGCCGCCTTCGATACACCACTGCCAGTCCTCGGTCCTGTGCTGGGCAAGCCCACTGGGGTTCCACCGTCCGCACACGCGACATGTAGCCCCATTCTTTGAAGCTGGATTGTCGCCGCAGTTCATGGCGACGACAGCCGGGTCCTGCTCTCGAAGAACCCGAGTCCAGCCCGGTGCCAGATCCGCCGACCGGAGCGCCATCGCCTGTAGCAGACCTGCCAATGCCTCTTGGTAAGCGCGAAAGCCTGGCTCAGCCTGCGTGTTCTCCGCCGTAATGTTGTCTTCGACGATCCTCAACGCCCTTTCGAGAAGAAGAACCCTCACGCTTCGGAATGGCGTGCTGTCAGCGAGCCGGAGAGTTTGGCCGAGATATAACCTTGGGTCTTCGTAGAGCTCCCTCGCCCGTTTATCCGCATTGTACCCAGGCGAGACCATATCCAACCTGACCTTCGCCTCTTGCTCGTCCTTTTCGAGGGTCTGAGGGACCAATGCCATCAGCATCTCATTGATGGCGGTGCGGTTGGCGGTCGCGGCGGTTGGGTCCAGGGCGGATGATACTGCTGCAGCAGCCGCAGCGACTGGAGCGATCGTCGCTTCGCGGATGTATTTCCGGTGGGCGTTCGACCACTCCCGTTTGACGAGGGGGTTTGCGGCCGGAACCGAAGCCAGGATCTCTACCAAAAGGGGGTCGTCGACGTTGGCGTTTTTGGCGGTTGTGGCGACTTTCTCGGCCGCGATCTTGAACACCGCCACTGCTGTGTTGTAGGACTCTAAACGGGCCGCAGGAGCAGCCATGGTCGACCACAGACGCTCTGCCTCTACGGTTCTCAGTGGCGGTGATAGGAGGGAGTGATCCAGGCTCTGCCGCCGGCGCCGGCGCCGGTTGAGGCTGCTGCTGCTGCTGCTGCTGCTGCTGCTGTTGTTGTTCTTGCTGATCCTCTTGCCTACCCTCTTCGTCGAGCTCCATCTGTTCCTGGATGGAACTGCCAGGGATCTGTCCCTGCGAAGTTGGCGGTTGGGCGGGGAGAGGGTGTTGACCGGCAGAGATTTGCCCCTGAGAACCTGGCGGTTGGGGGGAGCATGTTGGGTGCGAGGACGGCGGCAGCGGCGGCGGAAGAGGGGACTGTTGGCCTTCACTGGGTTGCTGCTCCCGCGACTGGTCCATGGTGTTTATCTAGGGTTGGAAATGTTGAGAAAGGGGATAGAGAGAGTGAGGGATGTTTCTAGGTGAGGGGGGGAGGAGGATCGTTCGTAGGCAGTGTGAACTGGGGAATACGGTACGGGGGAGAACAAAGTATGAATGGGAAGAAGGATGGGGGGGGGGGGGGGGGGGAAACCCTTGGATGGACGCTCAGAGCCTGAAGTTTTGGTCCTTAAAGGTTGATTGTATGCTGGTGGTAGTGTAGAACGTCGAATTCACGGATGAGAAAACGCGGACATCAATGCGCGCACCTCAAATCTTAAATGAGGGGGTTCAGAGTATATCAACTCTCGACTTCAATGTCGCAGCTTCCTCATACTCTACGCAGATCAGGAATCAGGGGTGGAGGGTATATACCCCATGTACATTGAGAGGGGGGATTGGCTGTACTGTACAAATGTGATGTGTGCTGTGCTATGCGAAATCTACTGGATCTCTTCGTCTCCCTCCTCTCTTGCTGTGCCGGTGTCCTGCGTGGGCATCTCATAGCCCTGCCATGTATTGGCATCGTGCAGGTCGCTGTCCGAGTCCGGCTCGGGTTCCGTGTCTTGATAGCATTCGCATTCGTCCTCGCTTTCGTCGCTGCATGGCTCCGGTGAGCAGTTAGGGTACTGGAGCCGGAACGTCTCTTCGCTTTCTCCCTCCATTGCTGGGTCGAAGACGACCATGGGGCCCGTCTGAAACACGGTCCTGCCATCGACATCGCCATCGACATCGCCATTGCCATCGCCGCCGCCGCCGCCGCCGCCATTGCTATTGTCGTTGTCGTTGTCGTTGTCGTTGCCTAAGAAGAGGAGGATCTCGCCTCCGGTCTCGCTTTTTACCCCCAGAGATAGCCATCTCCCATGTCAACGTCGTCACCGCTTTCTCCTCCCCAGAGATCGGTGTCCGACCCGTCCGCACCTTTGTCCTCTCCGCTACTTTTCCCCCCCCAAAGATCCGAGGCTGACCTGTCGTCGTCGTCGACGACGACGTTGTCACCGCCGCGGTCGTCGAGCCCATCGTCATTTGGCGGGAATGATAGGGGCACCGCCGGAATCGCTGCCGCAGCGGCCTGCGCCGAGATCACCTCCTCCTCCTCCTCCTCTGAATCGCCCTCGTCGTCGCTCGTCTGCCTTGCCCTTTCCTTTTCCTTTTTGCTTGGAGAGCTTGGTCTTCTTCGGTGGAGGTGGCGGCGGTCGCAACCGCCGAGCGGTGTCGTCAGAGTCAGAGTCAACGATTTCGATCACATCGGCGAGCGAGGTTCCTCGCCTGGCAGTGGCAGTGGCAGTGGCGGTGGCGTCGCCGGAGATAGGCCGTCCTTGACTGATTCTCGAACTGGAAGGGCCGTTGCCAGGACCAGATGTGGATGGGGTTGGTCCGCTCTCGGGGGCAGTGGAAGTAGGCTCGTCGGCTGTGGAGGTGGACGGTGTGGATGCAGCTCCTGCCAAGCTCGATATCGGTCCGTCAGCTCCTGGGTCAGCGCCGGTGCGACTGCTGGAAGGTCTAGAAGGGTTTCGATGATGCGGAGTGTGAGATGGGCCTCTCGGGTGGCCTCGACTGCTTCTCTTGCCGCCGACCGAAAGGCGCGAGTCGATCGTCGGGAAGCTGCTAGGAGACCCGTGTCTGGGACCTCTACCGCCTCAAAGCTGCCCATCCGCGGCGTTAAGGAAGGTGGCAGGGCTAGGCTGAAGATCTCCGGGTGGGTTACCGATAGGCTGTTCGTGGCAGGACGTTTGGGGGCTCGTCTCTTCTGCCGGCCGTTGGGGCCTGTTGACCTGTTCGCCATAGTCCTTGGGAAGTCCTTTGAGAGCCACTTATCGTACACCGTGGATGGATGGATGGATGGATGAATGGATGGAGGGATGGTGTCGTCGTGATGGAGGTTTTAAGATGGTCATCAACTGTTCCAAAGCTTTGGCGGTGCAGCGTGCAGCCGTCGGCGTCCGTCATTCTTTCCTTTCCTATTTAATTTTTTTTTTTTTTTTTCCCCTCCCTCCTTTTCCCTCTCGACAACCGATACGCGGCGATGCAATTCTTCCCTTAGTCCTTCCTGAGCTATCGCTACGATATGCACGCCGTGCTTGCTTCCTAGGGAGTATGTACGAATGCCCGCCGGGAGGGAAGCCAGTTAGCAGTGCCGAGATTCGCATGGCGCCGCCAGGAAAAGTCCAACCGCCACAGCGGCGGTGCCACTTCCGCCGAGATATCGTAATCAAATATCCGTTTTTAGGATGCACCACACTCAGTGCAGTGCGTCTGGCTCAGGTGGATACTTTTTGTGAGCGCCGGTGCATCGAATCCGGACAGAGCGAGCGGCGAAGGGAGAGTGATAGTCGACTGGAACGAGTTCAGCAGGGATGATACGATCCCCACCTCATCCCCAGAGTCAAGCTCGTGCTACGTTATATAGCGGTCGGGCTGGTGGGCGACAGACCGCCGAGAAGGCCGCCATAACCGCCACTCGGCTCGGCGGCGCTAGACTTTCGCCACTGACTTTCAGCATAGAATCCCCTCATCCTGCGTCCGTGCTCACGACACGACAATTATAAATACATGCCGTATAGGCCTGTGTTCAGTGAGGCACTAAATGCGACTGTTTCTGTGGATGTACATATGATCGAGCCGCTGGGGAGAAAAGCTTCATTCCTCGTCTGGCCGGTATTCTTCGTCGTCGTCGTCGTCGTCGTCCTCCTTCTCCTCGTCGTCGTCTTCACCGTTGTCCTGAGTTCTGCCTTGTCTCTCGCTGGTACTCTGGGCTATCTTCGTCGCTCCCGGCTCCACTCTTCGTGCCTTTTTGTTTGCAGAAGCAGCTTCGTCGGCAGCCGTCCGCTTTCTCTTGCCGGTGTGTGGCGTCGCCAGGCTGCCACCGCCAACCGCCAGATTCACTGACGCCGCGCCGATGACCTTCCCGCGTCCGTCGCCGCCGCCACTGTCGCCACCGCCGGCGCCGTCGCCGCCGCCGAGGAACGACGTCCGGCATTTTCGAGTGCGACCTGCATGACCAGAGTGGCTGCCCTGTCCGCCTTCTTCAGCCATTCGTCGGCGTAGGCTTGGCCCTTCATGGCGGCCAGCTTCCTTCCGTGCTCGACGGAGCCCTCGCGGTCCTCCAGCAGTCCCAATCCGGCCCACTCGAGCAGCTCGGAAGTCGTCGCCGGCGGCGGTGTTGTCGTGAGCTTGGCAGCCAGAGTGTCGTACTCCTGCTTCCTGTCAGCTTTGTTGAGTTCCTTAGGGTTAGGGGTGAGGGGGTCGTTGTTGTCAGCTAGGTGGAATGTATCTATCAGAGCTTTTACCTGGACCTCAGCCAGCGCAGCACACGTACCACAACATCCCTCTGCAGGCTTTTCCACTCCGGAAAGCACGTCGAGCAGCAGGGCGGGTATAAATCCCCTTTTTCCCCGGCAGCTTGCAGGGGTCGCCACTTGTCCATCTTGACGATGTCACCGTGCGAGTTCAGGCGGCCACAGAGTAAGCACTCCGTCCCATCGATCGATGCCTCGGACCCACCACATTTTGCCGCTCGCTCGGCCTGGGATTCGATGGCGATCACTTTGGCCCAGCCGAGGGGCGTCAGCTTTGAGCCCGAGCGAAGGGCCGCCTGTAGACCGCTCGCCGCAGCTTTGAGAGCTTCCATCCCGTCCGGTGCTGCCGCCGACTCCTTCTTCCTCCACTTCCGGTCGATGAACTTTTCCGCCGCCCTG
>MAPW01000220.1:0-37180 GCA_001689995.1 Tilletia indica
CAGCACTGCTGTCGAGGACAAGCTCAACACGAGCTCTGGGCGTTGTCAAGGCGCGGGTGGAAGAGGTGCGCCGGATGCACGCCGCGTCAAAGGCGATACCCCGGCAGTCGAACGAACCGACGCCGGGCCAGCTGCGGACGGAGTGGGCGAAGATGCATGAGTGGGGAACCGTTCTCGCCAGTGCCGACATGGCCCTTGTGGCGGACCTCAAGCGGGCTCCTACTGGCCTTCGAGTTGACGGTGGCGGTGGCGGGGGCGATCCTGGCGGTGCCGCCGGGACAACGGGGAGGACGAGAGGACGGGGAATTCGAGGTGGAGCTGCACTGGCTGGAGCAGCAGATGGTGGACATCATCTTCCACGCTCACTCACGCGCCAGCACGACCCATGATCAGATTCGGTACCCGCTCAATCACGACCGCGACGACGAGGAAGCTGCCGGCCGGCGGAAATTTGGAGTCACTCTGGACTCCACCGCCAAGACGTACGCCAAGGAGTTCGTCACCCTGATCCGGCCCCTCTTGCGCGTCTCGAGGCTGACCGCGCCGACAGGAAGCGGGTGAGCCCTGTTCAGCCGCCTACGTTCGACACAAGACCCGAATCGACGCTTTGCTGGGCGCCGAGAGCCGCCGGGAGATTCGGGCAGCGTTTCTCGCCCTCGTGCGGCGCTGATCACCCAGCTCGATCCCGGCCACGCTCTCCGAGTGCGTTGCGGGTTTGCCTGGCCAGTTTGGGAGTCGACAAGGGGCGGAATCTTGCCTGGTCGGAGCCGTGGGCGGTTCCAAGACGCTGTCGGCGGTCATCTACGACGTCCGGGCGCTCGCATACTGTGCTTCCTCGACGGCTACCTGGGTTCGGACGGGGTTAACGAGGGAGAGGCGACGATCCAGGAGGCGATTGAGCTGACTCGGCCACTGCAGAAGCTCGGCGGCGCCGTGGGAAGGGTCACCTGCTAGCAGCCAGGGATCTGGATCCTCCTTAGGGATACCGCCGACCGAAGCGCAGCTCGTTGCCGTCGAGCGTGCTGAGGCTGCTGCCATCCGGCACTTTCTGGATGCTCGCCGGCGGTTTCTCAACCTGTCTTCCGGCACCGCCGTTTCGTATTACCACGCCTTCGGACGTATACGCTGAAGACGACGTATCGTCCCTTTGACCGGTTCGATGCGGACGAGAAGGGGGTTACCTTTGACGGGAACCGGGTTCTTTATGCGTCGTTCGCACCGGTTGCCAAGGGCATGCTGGAGGACGTCCTGGAGGCCATGGAGGAGGTTTTCTCCACGCGAGCTGGGCACGGAGCCCTGGCATGTCGATATCGGCAGCCTCAAGGATAACCTCACCGACACGTCGACGGGTTACAGCTTCCTCGCTCATCCCTCCAATCGAGACGCTCTCAAGGCGGGGCCGTCGATGCTCGAGCGGGCGTTGGTCTATTTCTTCGACGCCCTGGCGGTGGCGGTGGCAGTGGCAGTGGCGACGAGACTGGCGACGAGGACGACGAGATGCTGAGAAGGGGGAGCTCGAGCGCCGGGGCTTCAACGTCGTGCGGGCGAAGAAGTGGCTGCGGAAGGTGCGGAAGATGCTTGTCCGTGGCGGTCTTGTTGATGTTCGTCTGCGGGCCGGCGGTGAGGGGGACGGAGTTCCTCTTTAACATGGTGAAGAACGACGGGGACTGGGCTCGCTCGAACCGGATCTCCACCGGCGGTCGAGTCTTTATCCAGACATCCTACAACAAGTCGGTCGCGAAGGGAGCGCCGACGGTCGCCCACTTCATGCCGGCGGCGGTCGCCCAGCCTTTCGACTGGCTCGCGCAAGGATACGAACTGCATCATCACATCGAGGCGATGGTATACTCTTCCTCTCCTCCGAGCAACGCCCTCTTCTTTGCGAATGGGTCGATGATCCGACCGGATACCCTCTCGAACGAGATGGCGCTGGCCACGAAGTCGCATGGCTTGGGCGTGGCGGCGGGGCTGCGTGCGCTGCGGCAGATCGAAGGCATCGTCATCCGCCAGAAGCTCGGGCAACGGTTTGCGGAAGATCTCGGCTGTCTGCCTGACGATGCTGGCAGTGAGGAGACACAGGATGCTGCCATCAACGACGCCGAGCTTCTGGACCAGCTCGACTCCGTGGCGACCGCCGCGGTATGACCACGACTGGCGTCGCCATGATCCAGTCGGCGGCACATACCCATCGGACTGGGTTCACTACTACGGCAACACCCAGGCCGACGTTCAGCAGCTCACCCCGGCGACGCTCGACAAGGCCTTGGCGGCGTCCCTCGCCTGGCACCGATTTGTCGGAATGGACGACGTCGACGACGTCGACGCGATGCTGATGCTGCTGGCTGGCTGCTGCTGCTGCTGCTCTTCGCCCTTTGGCTGGTACCGCCGCCGGCAATACCGCTACCGCTGCGACCGCCGCTCCTACCGTCGCCACCGCCGCCACCGCCATTTCCGCCGCCGAGCACTCCATCGCCCACATCAAGAAGACTGGGCCCGTTCCTGCTCGGGTCAGAGCTGCCTTTGACGCCCTTCACGACGATGATGACGATGGCGGGAAGCGCCCGACCTTCCGCTCGAATGGGGGCCAGGCTGCAGCGATGTCGTACGCGAGTTCGACGGGAGGTCATCTGCTGGCGGTGCTCGAAACTGGGGCAGGGAAGACGGACATCTGGCTGGCGCCGCTCAAGGCAGCTCGGGATGCTGGAGCGCAGGTGACGGTGGTCTTTGTGTCCTTCTTTGTCGCGCTGGCGGAGGATATGATCCGGCGGGTCAGGGCAGCCGGTCTCCAGGCCGAGCGAGTGACGGCCGCGAATGTGGAGACGGTCGGGCCGGAGACAGCGGTGTGGGCGATGACCGCCGACGCGGCGCTCCAGGATCGGTGCATGCAGGTCTTCCACCAGCAGGCGCAGGGTGGCCGTCTGCAGCGGATTGTCATTGACGAGGCCCACGCCGCGCTGTTTGACACCTGGCGGCCGGTCATGTTTGACGTCCGCCGATTCGGCGGAATTCCCCTGGTCCCCTTCCTGCTCACCACCGCCACGCTCTCGCCCCGGTACGAGTCCGAGCTCCGGCAAGTCTACGGCCTGCCGAGCTTGGCGGTGATCCGGCGGCCGACCGACCGCCGCAATGTCAGGCTGTCGGTGGAGGAGCTGCCGATGTCGGTCAAGATGGAGGACCGAGTCCGCCAGCTGGCACAGTCCTTTACTCTCCGGAGCCGGGCCGTGATCGTATACATACGGACACGGGCCGAGGCGCAGCAATATGCGGCGGTGATCGGCTGTGGGTTTTACCACTCGCGTGCGACGACGTCCGGCCACCATCCGGATCTGGAGGACGAGGAGGCCGAGACCGCCGCTCATCTCTCGGCGTTTCTGGAGGGGAAGACCTGGTGTCTGGTGTCGACCTCGGCTGCGGTGGCCGGGATCGACCGTGCCGACATCGGCGGCGTTCTCCATGTGAAGGCGCCATACACTGCCACGCAGTGGGTCCAGGCCCTCGGACGGGCCGGCCGGGACGGACAGTTCGCGGAGGCGATCGTCTTGCTGGAGCAGTCCCAGCGAACGGAGTGGGAGGAGAGACACCGGGGTGTGATCTACGATGATGCCGCTGGCGAGGACGCGACCGCGCTTCGCACCTTGCTCAAGAAGCACGATGTTTGCCGGCGACAGTCGATCTCTTCCTTTATGGATGGCGACGTGTGGGCGTGCGGAGAGCTTGGTGCTGATGCTGGATGCGATGTGTGCGATCCGGATCGTCTTTGCGTTGCTAGTGGGGGAGGAGCGCTGCCTGTGCAGAGCAACACAGGTCGGAAGGGGAAGGGGAAGGGTAAGGGACGGAACAGCAGTGGCGGTGGCGGTGGCGGTGGCGGTGGCGACTACAATGGCGGTCTGTATGACACCTCCATGGATGCCGCCCTGGCACAGATGCTGCAGGAGGAAGAGAATCTGGCGAAGGAGGATGCCCTTCTGGGTCCGGACCGGCTTTTGGCCTCGACAGCCTTCCTCGAGGAGGGTGACGATGCCATTCCCTTCCCTGTCGATGTGGATATCGATATCGATGCCGTTGCGAAGGAGAACGGTCTCGACGTCGACTTTTTTCTGGATGACCACGATCCGGTCGACATCTTATTGCCGGACTCCCTGGAGGAGCGGCGGCCGGGCGGCCCGAGCAGTGGCGAGGTGGAGACGGGCGGTAGTAGCAGTAGTATCAGTAGCGGTTTTGCGGAAGCGGCGGGAGCGTCGTCGATACGGGATCAGGCTCGCAGCACGAGAAAGAAGCGGAACCTCTCGTCATATTCGTCTGCTGTCGGTGGTGTCTCTCAGCCAGAGCTCGTGAAGCGGATCTGTATGGCCAAGAACCGGTCCACCACGGCGGCGGCCGCGGCAGCGGCGACGGCAGGGCGCACGTACGGCGGTGTGCCCCTCTCGCGAAACACCTCCGTGCATGGTAGCAGCAGTGGAAGCAGTAGCGCCATCCCCATCCTCCAGTCGATGATGCCTCCTCCGCCGACGCCACCACTGTCCTCGTCTCGGAGCAGCACTGACGTTCGCTACCCTTCCTCGTCCTTCTTCGGTCTCTCGTCGTCGAATGACCATCACCATCTTGCTGCATACACAACACCCCCGTCCTCGTCGCCATCCGAGCAAAGACGAAGGTCGACCGCTGCTTCTGCTGCTTCTGTAGCTGCTGGTGCTGTTGGCGTCGCCGGTGGGAATCCTGGTACCCTCGTCCGCCGAGATCCGCCTGGCGCCGTCGCTGCCATCGCCGCTGCCGCCACTGCCGCCAACGCCGGTACTCTCGTCCGCCGCGCTCCTGCCGGCACTGCCGTTGTGCAGTCCCGATCGACCGGTGCTCGGCACGGTGGCATGAAGGAGCACGCCATCCGGATCGTGCAGGCGGCTTACCACGAGTTCTCGGGGCACTGCCCGATCTGTTTCGTTCTCCGTCTGCCGGACGTCGAGCACAGTGTGGCGGTGTGCCAGCTGCGGAACAGGTACCCCGGCTACGTCAAGGCGAGGTTCTCACCCTATGCGGCATGCTACCTGTCCTACGCTCCGCAGCTCATCTGCGGCTGCTGGGTGATCGGGAGTGATTCTAAGCGGTCGTGCCAGATCACCAACAACACTTGGATCCAGAGGGCCCTCTTCGTCCTCGCCTCCGACCCGGCCGCTTTCCAAAATGCTGTTGATATCGCCCGCTCCGGCTTCAGCGGTCTGCCTCCATACTCGGTGGAGATTACGTTCCCGGCGGAGGCGGGTGTGCCCCCGCCAGAGTGGTTCGTCTGCGTACGCTGGCTGGACATCCAGGTGTACCCGGCGTTTGTCCTCATTGCTGCCCTGCTTCTCTCTTGATTCCTGCTCTCTCTCTCTCTCTCTCTCTCTCTGTATTCTCTTATTGCAATCGGTCATTGTTTCTTGACTGCCCTTTCAAATTCTTCTCTCTCTCTCTCATGGGGTAGGGGGTCAGAGTTGTATTGTATTCAGTACGAGAGGCGAAAGGACATGTGCGCTGGGTTAGGGGGTGCTGGGGAAAAGTAGTCGCTCAGGGGACTGCGCTTGTCTCAGTGTCGCCGTCGTTTCCTTTGGCGGCGGTATTGCCGTCCGCAGCATCGCCGCCGGACGCCGCCAGGACCGCCGCCAGGACCGCCAGCATTCTCGGCAGCCTCATTGTCGCCGCCGCCGGGATCGCCGCCAACATCGCCAGCATTCTCAGCATCCTTATTGTCGCCGCCAGGATCCCCACTAGGATCGCCACCAGTACCGTCATCGGCAGATCCCATCTTCTTTGCAGCCTTTTCAGCGTCGTCGTCGCCGCCCTTGTCAGCACCATCGCCAGCACGCGTTCCTCCGCCTTCGTCGGTAGCAGTCTTCTCGACGTCGCTCCCACCGGTGCGGCCGTCAGAGGTATCATCTCCCCGATCCACCCTGCCGTCGTCGTCGTCGTCGTCCGCTTTACGGCTAGCAGTGTCATTGCCGCTGCCACCGGATCCGGTCGC
The DNA here is from genome assembly GCA_001689995.1 of Tilletia indica. Lineage (NCBI taxonomy): Eukaryota > Fungi > Basidiomycota > Exobasidiomycetes > Tilletiales > Tilletiaceae > Tilletia > Tilletia indica. Next base: position 5,996 of record MAPW01000220.1, read on the forward strand.
ATCAGCACCCTCGACATCAGCAGCGCCTTCCTCGTCATCGCTTTCCTCGTCATCGCTTTCGTCGCCATCATCGCTACTGCCATCGGATCCGGTCGCATCCGAGTTGTCCTTTTCAGTCCCTACATCGGCATCGCCTTTGTCGTCATCATGGCCGCTCCGACCGCCAGTGGATACCGCCGCATCGTGGCCGCCCTCTTCAGGCTCTGACGGGTCGTTGACCTCCTGGTCGTGCTCCGAGGTGTCCTCTGCGTCCCTGGGAGGCTCCGTCATTTCCACGTCGCCGTCCTCGTCAACGAGAACAGGGTTTGCCGGATTGGCCAGCCCGGCGGCGGCGGCGATGGGGGTGGAGGTGCCGATGTAATCCTCTTTGGGCGCTTGCTTCAAGACGGTATTCCAGATCTCGCTGTTGTCTGAATGTCCGTCGTCAGACTCCGGCGGGCTGGGGACTGCCACTCCCGCACTCTCTTCGTCGGACTCCGGTAGGTTGGAGACCGGCACCGCCGGAATCGCCCTAGCAGCAGCTTGCGGCGTTTCCAGGTCGTCGTCGTCGTCGTCCTCCTCATCGCTGCTGACTTGCTTCGCCTTTCCCTTGCCCTTGCTCTTGCTCTTGCCCTGAGCCTCTTCCGCTTGCTTCGCCTTCTTCTTAGGCGGTGGCCGAGGCCCGTCCTCCTCACTTTCGGTGCTGGCGACGACGACGTCCGTCTGAGTGACGCGCGCCTTCCGTTTTGCTGCCGGGGTGCTGCTTGTGGCACGCCGCGTTCTTGCCGACGGCCCTGGACTCGCACTGGCGGCAGAGTCCCTCCTTCTACTTGGCTGTTGGTGGTCGGCAGCGGACGGTCCTGATGCTGGCTGTGACTCCGTTATCGGAGCTTCGGCGAAAGCGGCGTACTTGTTGGCGGCCTTGGCGGTTCCACTGGCGGTTCCACTGGCGGTTCCGCTGGCGGTCTTCGGACCATACCGCCGGAAGATGTTTTCCGCCAGTCTTTGCGCCACCGCTTCTTGCCCCTTCAGCGCTTTCGTATGCGCCTTCCCCTTCTCCTTCTGCAGAGCCTGCCAGTAGGCATCACTGCTCTGTTCGTCATCTAGAAGCGGCCTGTTCCCCCATCTGAGCAATGCACTGTCTGGATTCGGTCGTGGCTTCCCTAGAGTCTTCAGCAGGCGCTTGAACTTGTCATTGTCTTTGTCCTGTAAGGGGAGTAAATGGTATGGTGAGAAACGGGAAAAAAGGAGTGAGCTGAGCCGCTAGATAAGCTGCTAGAGAGAGAGAGAGAGAGAGAGTGGAGAGAACTCACATACAAGCTGGTCCACTTATTGCCGCAATAGTGGCAGTTCGGCGGGAAGCATTTATCTTGCGTCCAGTTTTTTGTGATCTTGTCGCCGTGCCACCGCCAGCAGGCGGTTTTGTTGGTCCGGCGGCCGGACGGGTTCCACCTTCCGCAATCCCGGCACCAGGTGCCATCTGCTGCTGCCGGGTGAGCTCCACAACGTAACGCCCGCTCCTTCGCCGTCGCATTCAGAACGTTCGTATGCCCTGCTGGCAGCGTCGACTGCTCGGCGGTCATGGCGGCGATCACCGCCTCCAGGGCAACCGCCAGTGCCCAGTATCCGTCTGGAAGCTCTGTGCGGTCGACCTGCATCGCGTCGATCCGTCGCAGGCTCTCCTGGAGGAGAATCAACCGGACCGTCCGGTGGGGCGATGCCCAGGCGTGTTCGACCAGGGTATCTGCCGAGGCCGCGTTCTCGTCGGCTTTGGCCTGTACCGTTTCTGAGGGTTGAGAGCTGCCCGGCAGTGCGTCTCCAGCCGCCAACAGTTCCCGCGTCTGACGGACCCATACGACTCTTGACGGTTCGTCGTCGTCGTCGTCGTCGTCGTCGTCGTCGTCGCCCGCTGTTCTCTCCACCTTGCTGCTCCTCCTCCTCCTTTCCGCCTCCTCCGCCGCTGACAGCTGTCTTCTAACACCGACCGCCAAACCTCTTCTGCTCCGCCAGCAGCATCAGCACGACTTGGAGCTGCTGCTGTAGGCGTGCCAGCTCCTCTCGGATGGGAGGTCCTGTAATAGGATCCGCCGAGAGCGCCCCGATGATGTTCACGTCCAGGTGTTCCTGTCGGCGTCCTGCACCACTCGCCGGGCTGCCAGGACCAGTTCGGGCATGGAGATCTCGAGACCTGGTACGTTTGCGGTGGTAGTTGATTCTCCTTGTACCCAGGCGGCGAGTCGCCAGGTGCGGGAGCGGATGTTCGGCTGGAAGACGACGCCGCTGGCGGTCTTGAACCGTCGGCGGCATCCGAGCGCGGCGGCTGTCTCGACATGGGATAGTTTGGAAAGGGAATAAAGCGTTGGGGAAATGGGAGTGTACGAAGGGTGAGCGAGGGGGTGAGTGAAGGCGAGGATGTGGCTGATGGCGGTGGCGGTGGTGGTTGTCGGCTTCCTTCTTCTCGGCGGTTCTCCGTTCGTCGTCGACAAGCCCTTTTTTCAAAATTCAAAGGAAGGAAAAATTCAAAAATGTCTCCTCCATCTCTCAAAAATTTTGCCGAAATGCGATGATTGCAATTTCCAATCTTTTTTTTTTTCCTCTTCGTCTCGTAGAGCGTTGGCCCGTGGCGGTTCGGTGGCATTCGTTACATCCTCTTCGTCGCTCTTCGCCCTTGGCACACTCGGTTATGTTTCTTCTTTCTTCACACAGAACGCGCTCCTTTCTCTCCCTCTCTCTCTCGAATCTCCTGCAGTGCATACGTTCAATCCAGTGGCGTTTTAGGGTTTAGCTTACCGTAGCGGTCAAGGCTATCTAACAAGGAGGAAATTGGAAAGGAGAAACTGGAGTGAAGTCTATTTTGTGAAGGATGTAGGCGTGGGAACAAAAAAAAGCAAAGGAACGTATGATTCTGGTCACATTCATTGAGAAGATACTTGACCTTCGGGCGACAGGTAGCAATTCGTCTAAAGAAGCACAGCCAACAGCTTGAGAGATTGGAGACGGAACGGGTCGCAGCAATTCAGGAGAAGCGAAGGGGTAGTGTTTATATGTTTGTCCTTCGAATCAAAGCCACGCGTCGTACTTGCCGGTCACCCACTCCCACAGCAGCTGCTCGGTCGGACTGTCGAAAGGGTTGTCCGGGATCGAAACGGGAGCGGTGGGGTCGACGTTCGCATCTTGGCGGTGGTCTTGACTGTCTGTCGATGGTTTTACCGCCGCCGCCGCCGCCGCCGCCGCCGCCGTAGTCTTGCCGTTTTTGTCTTTGCCCCTGCCTTTGCTGGGCTGGAGCTGGGCCCCCTCCTCTTCTTAGGCGGCGAGGGCTCATCGTCATCGTCATCGTCATCGCTGATTACGATCACTTCGCCTGATGAAGATGTGCCGGCGGCGGAAAACTCCGTCGAGGTACCCGCCGCCGCCGCCGCCGCCGCCGCCGCCACCGCCGTCGTCATCCTCGCCGCCCTCCGCCGAGCAATATCCTGCTGAACGCGGAGTATGAACTCGGGTGGAGGCAAGGAGCTTCTGTTGATGGCGGCGCCAGAGCCAGGTTGTGCTGATGTTGCCGGCCCTATCCTCAAAGTGGGGGAGTCCTTTGATACTCCTGGTGGCACAGCTGTTGAAGAGCCGGCGACCGCTGACCCCCCGCCACCGCCGCCGCCATCCTCGCTGCCCTCCGCCGAGCAAGATCCTGCCGAAGGCGCAGCATAACCTCAGGTGAAGGCAAGGCCCTGCTGGTAGTTCTTGCGAAACGGAGACCAGGTGGGGTGGTGTCCGGCTCTAAACAAAAAGTGGGGTTGGTTTCTGGGACGACGACGCGGGAACCAGGTCGTGTTTCCGGCCCTAGCCTGAAAGGAGGAATGCCCTTTGGCACCGCTGTTGAAGGGCCGGCAACCGCCGACACTGCCGAGGTACCCGTCGCTGCCGCTGCCGCCGCCGTTGTCGCCGCTTTCGCCTCTGCCCTTCGCCGAGCGATAGCTTGCCGAGCGCCGAAGTAGGCCAACAGCTCGTTCTCGGATTCGGTGCGGTTGTTTCCCAACCCCTCCCAGGCCAAGGGCGCATCTTCATCGTCGCCGAGCAGCGGACGGCCAAACCACTGCATGTCGTCTGAGACGAGTGGTTGCATGGGTTGACCGAGCGTTTCCTTGATGTCCTGGTAGCGCTCGGGATTGCTTTTCTAGAAGGGGGTTTCAGCTGACGGGCGTTAGCGACCATTCGATCGGCGGGTGTCTGATAGTGTGATCCCCAGGAAGAACTCACCGGCAGACTCAGCCAGGTGTATGAGCAGCTGTGACAGCAGGGCGGGTGAAGTTGAGCTTGAACATCCACCGCCGTGGCGGCGGTAGTAGTAGTAGCAGCAGCAGCAGCAGCTCCGCCGTTGTCATCATCATCATCTTCCTTTGGCACCTTCTCCGGGTCCCAACGCCAGTTCACCGACCTTTTGGAAGCATCGCCGCTCGGATTCAATCGCTTACACAACCGACAATATACATCGCCGCGACTTGCCGGATTCCGTCCACACATCCGCTCCACCTCTTTGCGGTCCGCGGCGAGTATTCGATGCCAGTTCTTGTCGATCTTGTCTGAGCCCTCCGCCATCGCCTGTAGTAACCCTTCCACCGCTTCCGCCACCGCCCACCAGCCGGCTGGGAGGTCTTCCCGCCTACTGGCCTTCCGTCCGATTGCGAGCAGAACCTCCTGGTAAAGCACGACTCGGACGGACCGAAAGGGTGTGGATGCAGCCACCGGCGGCAGGTTCCAGACCAGCCATTTATCGTCCTGCTTCCACTCGTCCTCGACCCTGAAATCACGAGAGCCGGTTTGAACTCTCTGACGGGCTCGACCTTCGGTTCGGTCCAGGATCGCCAGGACGGCGGAGAAGAGCCTCTCCTCGATGGCGCGGCGGTTGGCGGTAGCGCTGGCAGGATCGGCGACGGTGATGGTGGTTATGGCTGCCGCCGCCACCGCTGCTGACGCCGAACCACCCGGTCGCTGAGCACGTCGTGCTGCTGATGCTGTTGCTGTCGGAGTCGGGGCGCTTCTCTGTTCGGCGATCATGAGTCGGGTTAGGATTCGCACAACAGCTTCCCTCTCAACGCAGAGTCTGACTTGGTGAAGTGGATGTTCGGGATGGTTGCAAAACCATTTCCACGTTGGAGCACTCACGGTGCCGTCATCGAGCAGGGGTGTGGAGTAGAATTTCTGGTGCCAATCCGTGGCCTGCGGCTTGGGCTCGCCCATCTTGGCCCTATCCAAATGCATGGACGCTGAAAGGCGTTCAGCGTCTTTTCATTAAGCTGAAACGTGTGCTCCAGTGCCCAAAACCTTATTTTTTTCTCAAAATAAGCTCATCGCTGAATCGTGGCGTCTACTATGTTTCCCCGCGCTGAATCGCGATTTTTAGCTCGCCTTGTTCAGCGCACCCCGCGCTTTAGCCTAATTCAGCAGATATTCCCCATTTTCAGCGGGCACTGGAGCCGCGTTCAGCGTTGGGTCGACGAACGAAGCAAATTTGCCTTCGTCATTCCGCAGTAGTATGCAGCCCCCCATCATTCATCCACTGCAGGTGGACGCACCGTCGTCATGCCTCACAAAGCATGTATTTCACTTCTCACATACAATATGTACACGTCTTATGAAGATGGATGCACCAAGCATTATTACCGCACACCGGAAACAGGTACACCTGTGGCACCTAGACATATCCACCCCCGTTTTTCCCGTCGGCCGCCGTTTTTCCCGTCGGCGCCCGGACCACAGTATGCAAACCGCCGAAGTTGGAAGGGGAGATGACGTCATCCGGAGCCAAAATGGCCGGAGAAGCCGGTGGGCGCAATTTCCGGCCCGGTTATTCGGGCCGGTTTTCCGAAAACGCCGGATTCGTGCCTTTTTCGCCGATTTTCGGCCTTCCGGCCTGCACCAGGCCTGGACCGCTATAGTGGAATCTGACCGGACCCGGTCCGGTCGATGCCAAATTGACCGGAGAAAACGGTGGGCGCAATTTCCGGCCCGATCTTTCGGGCCGGTTTTCCGAAAAAGCCCGGTTTGTGATTTTTTCGCCGTTTTTCACAGATCTTTCTTCTTCCGGCCGACGCTGGGTCTGGACCGCTAAAGTAAAATCTCACCGGACCCGGTCCGGTCGATGACAAATTGACCGGAGAAAACGGGGGGCGCAATCTCCGGCCCGGTCTCTCGGGCCGGTTTTCCGGAAAAGCCCGGTTTGTGCCTTTTTCGCCGTTTTTCACAGATCCTTGCTCTTCCTGTCCACGCTGGGTCTGGACCGCTAAAGTAAAATCTCACCGGACCCGGTCCGGTCGATGCCAAATTGACCGGAGAGAACGGTGGGCGCAATTTCCGGTCCGGTCTCTCGGGCCGGTTTTCCGGAAAAGCCCGGTTTGTGCCTTTTTCGCCGTTTTTCACAGATCCTTGCTCTTCCTGTCCACGCTGGGTCTGGACCGCTAAAGTAAAATCTCACCGGACGCGGTCCGGTCGATGCCAAATTGACCGGAGAAAACGATGGGCGCAATTTCCGGCCCGGTCTCCCGGGCCGGTTTTCCGGAAAAGCCCGGTTTGTGCCTTTTTCGCCGTTTTTCAAAGATCTTTGCTCTTCCTGTCCACGCTGGGTCTGGACCGCTAAAGTAAAATCTCACCGGACGCGGTCCGGTCGATGCCAAATTGACCGGAGAAAACGATGGGCGCAATTTCCGGTCCGGTCTCTCGGGCCGGTTTTCCGGAAAAGCCCGGTTTGTGCCTTTTTCGCCGTTTTTCACAGATCCTTGCTCTTCCTGTCCACGCTGGGTCTGGACCGCTAAAGTAAAATCTCACCGGACGCGGTCCGGTCGATGCCAAATTGACCGGAGAAAACGATGGGCGCAATTTCCGGTCCGGTCTCTCGGGCCGGTTCTCCGGTGTCAAGGTTCACTCGCTGAGCATTTTTTCCTGTCAGAGTTGGCATACATCGAACCTCATGACTTGAGTGGATATCACGCTGTACATGCCTTGTAAATGACGCCGTTCGCAGAAAACTATTTTTATCCGCTTCCCTACAAAATTTCAGCTCAAGTCATTTAGTACGTTTCCGAGATCGGTCTGCTGCTGATACTTTTTATCACTGAGCGTGTATGCATTCAGTCTGTGGTGCTTGAGGGGCGTATAGTGGATGAATGGATCCGACCAGCGTGATAAGGACTTTACATGGTCATGGAGAACTCCACCTCATTCCTGTAACGTGTCTCGCGCGTTGAGATGCGCCGTACAGCTGTCGGGTTGGGGTATCGCCAATCCGCCTGAAGATAAGCCGTAACCGCCACTCGGCGGTGCCAGACCTCTCTCGCCATCGCCGGCGGGGATGACCGGTCTGTCAGTATGAGCATGTACCGGAGGTCTCATTTCCCCGTGTGTATAGGGTATGTGTTTTCTGTTGTCCGATGTCTTGGAAGAGGGGATCGGACGTACATCTCTTTTCTCCCGTAAATTCCGCTGGAGGACCGCCAGTGGCGCTGATTAATCCTCATAACGGCGATGCGACCGCCGAAAAGTCTGAGTGCGGTCAAGACTCAAGAGGTGCGATCGAGTAATTTGACTGTTGTTTGATGTCTCCGCGAGGGCCTTACATCACTATTGGAATGCTCGGATGGTGTGGCGCAAGACTTGGATTGCTGTCCCGTGTCCAGGGCTATTTTTTCGATTCAGTGTTCTCGAATGCCCGTAAAAGAGGGCAGGATGCACAAATCTCTGCTATCACCGCACGTAAGCGGCTAGTTACGACGTGCTTGTCGAGAAAAAAATCCAGTGTGAATTTGAGGGTCGGTCATTTGACTGCGCGGGTCTCCGGCGCCAGATTTGGCGTGTCAGGATGCAGCCATTCCACTGCGGCTCTCATTGTACTCTAGCTGACGATCGACTACCAGCACTTCTGTTGCAGTGCCTCTGTTCGCATCTGTGTATTTTTCTCCACTTCCCCGCAAAATTTCAGGCCAGATCATTCAGTACGTTTCCGAGATGCAAATGTTGCTCCTTCCTTTTTGTCGTTCTCGGGATCGCAGGCGGTCTAACCAGCTGCAGAGACAGGAATGTGTACATGGATCCACATATCGCAATACACCGCAGAAATGCATCCGGAGCGAGCCCATCTGGTCCCCAGAACGTGCCGTGCGAGCCGTGGTGCGGTGTGCGGTGGTGCGGAGTCAGACCGCCGGGAGGAAAGCCATAATCGCCAATCGGCAGTGCCAGACTTCTGGCGGCACTGCCACTGTATGACTTGAACTCGCCACTGACATCACGCCAGCGGCCCAGGCCAGCATTCTTCTGTTCGTTGTGTCTGGCTTGATGATATAATGTAAGACTAGTGGGCGGCAGGGTCTTTGGCGTCAGCAGCAGGTAATGTTACCGCCAAACCGCCAGTGGCGGAACGCGAAGTCAATATAGTACCGCCATAACCGCCGAAACGTCTCCTCGACGCCGGCCGCCCCTCCATTTTTTTCTCCTTTCTCTCATAGGGTGCACAAGGAACTTCTGAGTCTCTGTGTGCATGCGCTGACACTGTGGTACAAGACCGAGATCGATTTTCCGTGTCGAGGCCATGTTTCTCGGTCGATCTTGTCCGGACCCCGAAAAAGAGGGGAGGTTGCACAAATATCTGATATCACCGAAAGTAAGCGGCTGGTGAAGTCCTGTTTGTCAAGAAAAAAATCACAGCGTGATTTTGAAGGTCGGTCATTTGACTGGTCGGGTCTCTGGTAAGGATGTCGTCCGGAACTCCGGCGGAACTCCTCTCCCTTCCGACACTCTCCGCAAGATCTCCGCAGTCATTTTTGGAATCCAAATCTCCCTCCCCTGTTTCCACGGTATTGACGGAGATAATGACGGAACTCCGCTGGCAAAGAAGACAAACAGCGAAACGAAAATCTCCCTCCCCTAGTTCCGGTACACTTCCGACGGAACTCCGCACCTCCGCTACATAGTGTCTCATCTCCCCTGACCTCAACGCTCTATACCGGCTCAGGGCAGTCTCAAACCGCCAATGAGGTCGCTGAAGGCCTCCATCGACCCTCCAACAATGACAGCTGAGCTTATAGAAGGCTTAGGGAGGAGTAAGAGGCTCTGGAGAGCCATTTGGTGTCCGAACCGGGACCCGGTGTGGATCCGGACTCATCCGGTGTCATACTTGAGACTCCGTCGCGTGACCCCAGACTCTCTCCCAATCGATGAAACTCTTCAAAATAGAACGAAACCCCGATGAGACCCCGGGTCTCAGGGTCTGGCGGAGATTTTACGGAGTTCCCCTCGCCCCCGACGGAGATGCAATTTTTTGGCCTCCAGAAAAAACTCCCTCCCCCGCTCTCCACAGTTTCTCCGCTGTGCCAGCGGAGTTTTGTCGGAGTTTGGAAGCGGAGATTTGAGTTCAGCGGAGATAAAAATCTCCAAAAAAAAACTCCGCAGCAGCGGAAGTAGCGGAGAGGAGATAATCTCCGCAACTCCGCTAGATATGACCGACATCCTTAGTCTCTGGGGCCAGATTTGACGCATCTTGAGGGAGTACTTTCACCGCGAATGTCAGCGCATACCAGCGGATCAACAACCTCCATCCCTTTCACGAGCGTGACTCTATTCGCATGCATATATTTTTATCTGCTTCCCTGCCAAATTTCAGGACAGGTCATTCAGTACGTTTTCGAGATCGAGCTGCTACCCCTTCTTTTTCCTCGCTCTCGGGAGAGGATACAGTTTGGCCAGCCGCAGAAGCTGAGACAGGTACGTGGATCTGAACAATGTCCAATGCAGCAGGAATGCATCGGAGGCAGCACTATCTGACTCCCAGAAGTTGCCGTGCGAGCTGTGGTACGGTGTGCGGGTGTGAGCTTGGTGTAGAGTCAGACCGCCGGGAGAAAGCGATAACCGCCAATCGGCAGTGCCAGACCTCTGACGGCACCGCCATCACACGATATAACTTTGGCACTGGCATCACGCCAGTGGCATCTGTCCATAACCTGGTGACTTGAGGATGAGTAGCCTGGCATGACAATGGAAGGCTAGCGGATGGCAGGATCTTTGGTTTGAGCTCCAGGTACTGATACCGCCAAGCCGCCAGTGGCGGTACCAGACATCTCGGATGGTTCCGCCGTGACCGCCGAAGCGCAGGCGGATGATTTTCGTCCCCCTCTTTTTTTCCCTCCCTCTCTCTCTCTATAGAGGGTGCACGAATAGATTACTTTTACATACGCTTGCTCGACCGACATCGTTTTTCGATGTCGAGGCTCTATTTCTCGATCAACCCTTGTCGAGCCCTCGAGAACGAGAGGAAGATGCACGAATCTTTGCTTTCACCGAAAGTAAGCGGCTGGTTCTGTCGTGCTTGTCGAGAAAAAAATTTGGTGTGAATTTGAGGGTCGGTCATTTGACCGGTCAGGTCTCTGGCGCCGATTTTGACGCGTTAGGATGCAGCTGTTGCAGTGCTGATCGTAGTGCATTGTAGCCGGACAATGTCTACCGCTACCACTACGAAAGCGACTCTACTTGTACCCATCTATTTTTATCTTGGTCCCTGCGAAATTTCAGCTTGTGTCATTCAGTACGTTTGCGAGATCGTCGTGTCGCTCTCCCTTCTTTCTCGCTCTCGAAACTGCACGCTTAGGGGGTATGGTTAGGGTCGAGAACGGGTGAAAAAAATCTGAGGGCAATCGAACCGGCCGCACAGCTTTAGATGCGATCCTCCTCCATCCCCAGGACACGCGTTGCGAGCCGTGATACGTTGTGCGGCTGCGGGCTTGATGTATTGTGCGACCGCCGAAAGAGGCAGTCGGCGGTGCCAGAATTCTCGAGGCACCGCCAATCACCTGATCTTGGCGCCATGCCAGCTCACCCTGCAAGGAATCTATTTATAGACTCTGTCCAATCAGTTCAGGCTCTGCTGCTGAGGGTACGAAGCCCAGCATCGAGGCTGGTGTCGAGATGTACAGTGCTTTGGATTGGGTATAAGTACAACCGCCAAGTGAGAAACGCACCGCCGGGCGCACCGCCGGGCGGTTCAACTTGCAACTGCTTGTGCAGCGATCAAAGAAGAGAGGAAATGTCGGCACCAGCCTCCATTCTGATAGTGGCTCTGGCTGTAGGCCAGGAGTTCCCCAGACTCAAGGAGCCACACTTCGCCGGTACGTACCCGGTAAGGCGGTAACCCTCTGACCGTCATACGGATCATTTAATAGATAACATGCAAACAAAAATCAAATACCAAATTATAATCAAAGGCAAAAGCGCAAAAGAGGTCTGAGGAAAAGATCTGTTGCAATTTACGAAATATCATAAATTCTCGTGCGGCAATCTTCAGCGGTGATGCGTCCGGCGAGGTTCTGGTGCCGCAGGACGGCAGCGCTTCCTCAGCAGTCAGCCGTTGCTGAGGCCAGAGTTCATCAACCTTGGTTCAGCTGTGCTGCGAACAGCGAAGGGCTGAAGGGCTGGACTGCTGGACTGCTGGAGCCTGACAGCCTGTAGCCTGAAACCCTGAAAACATAAATGTACGTGTATTATGTATTTCAAGCTCAAGTCAGAACTTCAAAACTTGAAAGTATCCAGTCAATCAGCTTTCCATATCCCACTTCTGCCAGTCGTTCGCGGGCTGTGGGCCTGTATTAGCTATGCTACGCACGACTCAGGGTGGCTTGGGCTGTGGGCCTGTATTAGCTATGCTACGCACGACTCAGGGTGGCAAGCCACCCTTCGCCTGCTTCGTTAGGTATGTAAGCAGTAAGTATGTACTTAGAACAATTAGTCAGGAGAGCAATAGACCACTTTCCATATTCCACTTCTGCCAGTCATTCGCGGGCTGTAGGCCTGTATTAGCTATGCTACGCACGACTCAGGGTGGCAAGCCACCCTTCGCCTGCTTCGTTATGTATGTAAGCAGTAAGTATGTACATACGGACGAGCCAATCGCCAGTTCATATCTCACTCCATTCTATCTCGACCACGCTCAAACTTGGATATGGAGAGTCAGCAGACCTGTACCTGTTACATATAATCAATCCAAGAAAATACTTCCATAAGTTTCCCTGCTTTCACATGTGATGCTGGTGGTTGGTGGGAGAAGGGGGTAGAAGGTGGGGAAGTTGGACTTGGTGATGGAAAACACTGCTTCAACACTAATGCAAAAAGGTGCACGACGATTGACAAAGATGGAGGAGGAGGGGGGAGGCTCAGTAAAGACGGCAGAGGTGACTTCAACGACAGCCGAGGTTGCACCAGCCACGAGAGAGGTGGGTCCAGCGACGATGGAGGCGGCTGCAGTGGGCAGTGCGCCAGTGGGAATCACATCCGTGACACGAAGAAGAGTCGCCGTCGGCAACCTGCTGGTCAGACCAGTGAGACCGATGGTGGGCGGAATGTCGGTGACACCGTGAGGACCGACTGCTCCCGTAATAGAGAGGTAGGTCGACCAGCCCTCGGAAGACCAGCGCTGAGCAAGAGTCTCGAGCGAGATCTTGGACTCAAAGTAGATACCGTCCGAGCCGAAGACTCCGTGGTTGGGGCTGAGCGGGAGAACCACGAGCGTCGGGCGAGTCTCGATGCCTGGAGCGGCCTTCTTGGTCTTGATCGCGCCAAGCAGGCGGATGACGTTGGTCAACATGATTCGGTGAGCGAGCTCAGACTTGTCATCGATGCCGTCGATCTGTCGTCCATTCTCGGGGATGGCGGCGAAGGGAAGCACGAAGTCAAGGTCGAGCTGCATGGTGTCGTAAATGTAGTCGACCAAGCTATCCACGTCTTGACGAGAACCAGCGTTGAGAGGCACGACTGTCAACGTAGATCCACGAGCGTCGACCTCCTAGTAGATGCGCTGGTAGTACTCAACCGTCGCGCGAGAGTAGCTGCTGGTAGTGATGATGACGCGCGTGCCACCTGCGAGCAAGCCGCGAACGATCGCGAGATTGATGGAGCCCTTGCCAACACCAGAGAGCTGTTCGGACGTTTAGATCTGGAGTCAGTACCACCGTTGAAGAAAGGATATAAGCTTGAGACTCACCAAAGCATTATGTCCCTTGAAGGTGACACCGTTGGTAGCCATCTCCTCGAGAAGACTGAAGTAGACAGATGTGAGCGTCTGACTAGCTCGCACCTTGCCAGCAACCTTGCGCTGGATGCTCAAGAAGGGTTGGCGATCGTCGGGCATTCCGACAGCGTCTACGTTGGCAGGTCGGGCTGTGTTCGTGCTTGTGCGACGAGGATGATGTCGATGACGCCAGGGAGACGGCTGCCGGGAAGGATGTCGGTGACACCGGGAAGACCGTAAGGGAAGATCAGTGGGGATGATGTCGGTGCCGCCAGGGAGACCAGTGCTGGGCAGAGTCGGTGATGCCAGGGAGACTGGTGGTGGGAAGAACGCCGCCGGGAAGACTGATCGAGGGCAGAACGTCGGTCACAACAGGGAAACCCGAAGTGGGAAGAATGTCTGTGACACCAGGGATCGTAGTCTTACCGAGCAAGCTGGTCGGACCAGGGAGACCAGTGCCGGACAGTATGTCGGTGGAGGCCCGAGGTGGGCAGAACGACGCCAGGGAGCGTGCGAAGGGAACACCAGTAGAGATGATGTCGGTGACGACAGGGATGCCAGTGCCGGGCAGGATGTCGGTGGCACCGGGGAGACCTGAGGTAGGCAAGACCGGAATGCTGATCGGTCGTTGATGGGCTATTTCTCCAAGTCGGAGGATTCCGCCCCGGAGCAGACGGAGATGCCCGCTTCACGAACGGCGGAGATGGTGGAGATGCGATCGTCGCAGGTGCGGAAGGTGATGATCTGTGAATGTGAGGCAAAGCATGATCATGTGAGTAAGGGGAGAATCAGGGAGAGCGTAGGATGTATGCTCACCTGTCGTAGTAATCTCGACTGGTGTCGACCTTGTGGTTGTACGCGGTCAGGCCTGCGTTCTTGAGCTGGACGGCGTGCTCGGGAGTGAGCATGCCGAGAGTGGCTCATACTTCCATTCCTATGCCACTAATTTGGATCACCATGGAGGGAAGAAACGAGTCAGACAGAAGGATCTTAAAGGTAGAGGACACGGGGATTGAAAGACATACCGAATCTCCTTGAAAGCTGGGGAGGCTGGGTAGTTGGCACACGAGACAAGCGTCATTGGAAGGGGCGTCGGAGATGAGCTTGCCCGGTGTAGTCCATGAAGAGCAGGGTCGCCGTATCCGTTGTTGACCTCGAGTCGCGTGCCTCGCCAATACCAATCTTGAAGTCGACACATGGTTCCGAGGATGACAGGTACCGCCAGCGAGAAGGAGGCCGGGGATCCAGATCTTCGGCAATTGCCACTCGACGGGCTGCTTGGCGTGGAGAGCGTTATCGAAGGCAGTAGCATTGGCAGCGACGTCGGCGAACAGAGTGAGGAAAACGACCAGATTGGAGCGAATCGACCGATTCACCGCTCGATAGAAGAGGGTGAATTCCGTGGCCAAACGATGTTTGAGGAGTTCCGGACTTGCCTGGAGGAGACTGATGAGGACATCAGCGATGTGATATTCCGAGGGTGGAGATGATTCCGACATACTGAAGATTCCGTGGGCAGCAGCCACTGTCTCGGGTGTGCCGACTGCTTCGAGTCCTGCGTCGAGCAAGAAGAAAGTGAGACCGGGAAAGGCATGGCCGACTTCGCGGAGGGTGGTGATGAGGACGGATCCGACTTCGTCGATCTGTCGCTGATGGGTAGATGATTGCGGAGAGGGTGACGTGTCTGAGAGAGGTTATGCGCTCAGACCGGGACCGATGCTGGTAGGGAAGAGACCGGAAGCCGAACCGACTGCGCCACCGAGGACAGTCCCGCTGCTGGTGTTCCCATTCTCATTGTTACAGGTCTCACCTGCGACGCTGTTATTGGTGTTGGTACTGTTGTCGTACGAAGATGATCCATCTCGCGCATGGTCGATGGCAATTCCCGCCATCCTTGCTGCCTCTGAGGCGAGCTGGCGCTTGTGCGTTGCTTGACGAAGAAGGGAGAGGAAGGCGCATGATTCCGGTGAGGAGAGACCCGTACACGCTCGAACAGCGTTGAAGGCGTGACTGTCTCAAAGGGGGCAGTAGCTGAGGGACGAAGGTTGTCTACCAGATCAGCGAGGGCAAATGGCTCGTGCGGAAGATAAGCTGCCGGATCGGGTCCTTTGGGGCTTGTCCTGGCGTTGGGCTGCTGGTGTTGACGGAGTATGCAGGGGTGTCTACTGCTGCTGCACTCCCCCGGGCGAAGATGGAAGAGGGGAAGGGGTGAAGCATCGTGCTGAGGTGCGGAGAGCAGAGATGTCGACGGTGATACATATGGGTCCGAAGAGAGGCTGTTGGGGGAGGAAGGGGGAAAAGACTGCTCGAGCGTACCGTCGCCGCCCATCTTGATGCTGTTGGTAATGTGTAAGGAAGGGAGTTCAGATTGTGCTGTGCGGGAGATGGACGACGGCAAAGGCTCTACACACATACCTCAGCAGCGCAGGAGAGAGAGAGTGTGATACTGAGCAATGTCGGCGTCTATGGAAAGGGGGAGAAGTCAGATGCACTGCTCGAGGCTGAAGAGACGAATGTAGAACTCACGAACGAGTGAGCACCGATGGTGGTAGTGTCGTCGTCTGAGGGAGTAAGTGAAATGAAGAAGATGGGAGCATTTGAGCTGTGGTGGACAGGTACGTTCAGGGAGGAGAGAACTCACCATAAGTGAGACGAAGAGTGCGACTGCTAATAATTTGAAGTGAGTAAGATAGAAAGGTGGAGGATAGAAGGTTGTCAGAAGTCGCAAGGCAGGGGTAGTAGGTGGGAGGATAGAATGTGAAGGAGCTGAAGCGGTGCGATGTTGGAAAGAGTGAAGCGTTGCGATGGTGAGGCAGGACCGATCATTGGGCTTGGATTGAGGTTGAGGAAGTGAGAAGGAAGGTACATCAGGATGAGCGCAGGTAGGGCGGAATAGGGGCATGCATCAGCAAAGATGGTGATGGAGAAGACTTCGGCCGAGGTGATAACAACCACAACAACGATAAGGAAGCTGGACAAACGACCTGTGAGGCGATAAAGCTGAAATTTTGCAAGCACGGAGAGGACGTGAGATGCACCCAAGTCATTCTGAAGACAAAACTGTGTTGTGTGATGAAAACAGGTAGCTAGTAAGGTAAAACTGTGTTTGGTTCTTTCGGCCGAGGCAAGAATGCCCCCTAAAAACCCCATCTTACTTACGTAAGAGTCTGGGGAATCTCCACCAGCCTGCTTGTTTACTCTGCCCTGTAATTCTTCTCTTTGATATCGACACACCAGTAATACCAACAGCTGGCCCTGCTTGGTTGTTTTCCACACGCCGGCCGTTCCTTGTACCTGATTCAAGAAGATCTCGCTTAGAGATGGTCTTCCTCTCCTCTTTTGCTGATCACTGCTTCCGACTCTGAGCGCTGAGCTTCCGATGTGAGCTTCCGTTGCTTGCAGACATCATCTTGCGCCTGGCGGTCGTCCCAATTTAAGGGATTAGGGGGAACTGCTGTTGGTCCATTTCTGCTTTCGTCGTTTCCGTCCCTTTTTTTTCATCCTTCAAGCATCCACCATGCCCACCTCAAATTACTTCAAGCATCCTTCGGAGAACCTCTTAGCATGTCAAGCAGTCATGGTAGGACATCCTTCCGTGCTCGATCTTGATTTCTGCTGATCCTTCCTCTCTCCTTCCTGCTCGGGATCTTGACAGGTAGGCACTTCTTCACAGTCAAAAAATTTTCACTGACCGTCTTGCTTCTGCTGACACTGATCCGATGCTGACGCTCCTTGCTTCCTCTTTGAAAAGGGACAGGGGTATATATAGATGCTGATCTTTGAATCCCCCCTCCCCTTGTTCCATGCGCCACACCCTCTCTCCCAAGACCCGCACCCTTTCCCTACACTCCCAGAATGTCACGAATCAGAGCTCTGTATCCGCTCGGTGACCATCGCGGCAGTACCATAGAACACCGACTGCGGTTGCACGGCTGCGACAACCGTGAGTGTTTCTTTCGAAGCTGGCAGTTTCAAGACTAGCATGCTGACGTTGCTTTGCGTCTCCGCAGAATATCACTGTATACGATGTCCGTTTGCTACGGAAGACGGTAGCGAGATGTTCGAGCATGCTGCTCAGTGCCGAGTCGGATTGGTCGTGGAGGAAGGTATGTACTCTTTAGTCGGCGGTCAGCAACGGCAGCCGCTGACCGCTCTTCTTTGCAGGGCGAAATTCTCGTGCCGCCAGCGCTGCTATTTCCACCGGCACTGCGGAGAGTGAGTGTTGTTCAGAATCCGGTGAAGCGGAGGTACAGCCAGGGCTCAAATGAAGTTCGCCGCTTTGGCTTACAGGCAGCGCTATCCACGCTTCATCGAGCCGCGCAGTCGGCGATACTGGCGGTCCTTTCGGCGGCAACACTGGCGCCGCCTCTGAAGACTCTCCCAGAAATAACGACGCTGATGGCGACGCGCACGGTGAGTGCGACTCTGTTTCTCGATGCTCGGCGCCGGCAAACGAATCTCACTCGGGTTTTCTCTAAGATTATCATATGCTAGACACTAATGGGACGATGCCGAGGCATCTGGCGATAGCCCTGAAGATCGCCCACCGCCAGGCGAGTATATCTCTCGTTTTCCCACTTCCAAATTCCCCCAGCTTATCGTTCTCTGTTCTTCGCTGCCTATAGATGAACGCGTAGACGGAATCGAAGAGGAAGGCGGACCACTGCCAAGTGAACCCATCGGGACGCCCCACCGGCAGGCAACGCCCGACTTTGTCATTGATCAGGGTGGTGAGCCGCTTTTTTCCCTGTTCTGGTCCGCTTCAAGCTCCCACCGCTTATCGTTCTCTACTTTTGTTTCCCTGTCTTTAGATGAGGACGTAGAAGGACACGACGACGATGGCGGTTCACTGGCGAGTGAGCCCATAGCGGCGGCTCGAGCAACCGCCGACGTTGTCATGGATCAAGATGGTGCGCTACTCTTTTCCCTGTTCTGGTCCGCTCCAAGCTCCCACCGCTTATCGTTCTCTATTTTTTTTTCTCTGTCTTTAGATGAAGAAGTAGAAGGACACGACGATGATGGCGGTTCACTGGCGAGTGAGCCCATAGCGGCGGCTCGAGCAACCGCCGAGAATGTGATGGAAGAAGGTGAGTGTGATTCTGTTACTCGTTGCTGGGTTAGGGAAAAACATTCTCATACGGATCGGTCTCTCAGATATCCACGAGGCTGATGTGGACGAGGTGGGCGGGCTTGGCGTTGATCCTGAAGATCACCCACAAGGTGAGTATCTTATTCACCCTCACAGCCAGGCAGAGCTTCTCGGCTCATCGTTCTCTGTTTTTCTCTGCCTCTAGATGAAGACGTAGATGGACAAGATGAGGATGGCAGTCCACAGCCAAGTGGGCTCACAGTGGCGGCTCAGACAAGGACTGAGGTTGTAATGGACGAAGCTGGTGAGTTGTTCGAATCTGTCAGATGAAACGGTGCCGGGGGCGACACTGATGTATTCTCTACCCCTGTTCGTATTGCTATCGGAAGAAGATCCCACGCCGTCGCCACAACCGCCAGGCCCTCTGCCGGCGTTGCCAGGACCGCCGTCGTCGTCGCCGCCACTTCTCCCGGCGCACTGCATGCCAAAGGGTGGACCTACCTCTTCCGCCACCACCGCCACCGCCGCAGCGGCGACAGGCGAACCCGTCATCCTTACCCACGCTGTGTTTCTGCCTGCCTTTGGCGCCCTGGTCTGCCGACACTGCCACCGCGCCGTCGATCCGAACCGAATTTCGGCCCACATGGCCGACGTTCACCAGGAATTCCATCCCAGGACGGTGGCTCAGGCCTTGGCGGACCTGCGTGAGCTGAAGACGCTGTACGAGGTCTTTCACCCTTCCTCCCTTGCCTGGCCCGTGCCGGATGCAAAAAGGATTCCGCACCTGGAATGTCGAGCAGGTTATCAATGCCTGGACTGTGGACGGATTGACGCTCAGCGGGACCTTCTGGCACGGAAGTCTACCGATCATCTGCGGGCAGACTGCAGCAAGGACCGTATTGCCATCGTCGGCTGCGTCCAGCGATGGACCTACCGAGGCGGTTTCTTTCAGGTCGAGCGGGGAGGTACCCCTGCCTCCTCCGAGCTGCTGTCAGTCAGCACTGCCGTCGAGGACAAGCTCAACACCGAGCTCCTAGGCGTTGTCAAGGCGCGGGTGGAAGAGGTGCGCCAGATGCACGCCGCGTCAAGGCGATCCCCGGCAGTCGAACGAACCGACGCCGGGCCAGCTGCGGACGGAGTGGGCGAAGATGCATGAGTGGGGAACCGTTCTCGCCAGTGCCGACATGGCCCTTGTGGCGGACCTCAAGCGGGCTCCTACTGGCCTTAGAGTTGACGGTGGCGGTGGCGGGGGCGATCCTGGCGGTGCCGCCGAGGACAACGGGGAGGACGACGAGGACGGGGAATTCGAGCTGGAGCTGCACTGGCTGGAGCAGCAGATGGTGGACATCATCTTCCATGCTCACTCACGCGCCAGCACGACCCATGATCAGATTCGGTACCCGCTCAATCACGACCGCGACGACGAGGAAGCTGCCGGCCGGCGGAAATTTGGAGTCACTCTGGACTCCACCGCCAAGACGTACGCCAAGGAGTTCGTCACCCTGATCCGGCCCCTCTTGCGCGTCTCGAGGCTGACCCGCGCCGACAAGAAGCGGGTGAGCCCTGTTCAGACCGCCTACGTTCGACACAAGACCCGAATCGACGCTTTGCTGGGCGCCGAGAGCCGCCGGGAGATTCGGGCAGCGTTTCTCGCCCTCGTGCGGCGCTGATCACCCAGCTCGATCCCGGCCCACGCTCTCCGAGTGCGTTGCGGGTTTGCCTGGCCAGTTTGGGAGTCGACAAGGGGCGGAATCTTGCCTGGTCGGAGCCGTGGGCGGTTTCCAAGACGCTGTCGGCGGTCATCTACGACGTCCGGGTGCTCGCATATCTGTGCTTCCTCGACGGCTACCTGGGTTCGGACGGGGTTAACGAGGGAGAGGCGACGATCCAGGAGGCGATTGAGCTGACTCGGCCACTGCAGAAGCTCGGCGGCGCCGTGGGAAGGGTTACACCTGCTAGCAGCCAGGGATCTGGATCCTCCTTAGGGATACCGCCGACCGAAGCGCAGCTCGTCGCCGTCGAGCGTGCTGAGGCTGCTGCCATCCGGCACTTTCTGGATGCTCGCCGGCGGTTTCTCAACCTGTCTTCCGGCACCGCCGTTTCGTATTACCACCGCCTTCGGACGTATACGCTGAAGACCACCTATCGGCCCTTTGACCGGTTCGATGCGGACGAGAAGGGGGTTACCTTTGACGGGAACCGGGTTCTTTATGCGTCGTTCGCACCGGTTGCCAAGGGCATGCTGGAGGACGTCCTGGAGGCCATGGAGGAGGTTTTTCTCCACCGCGAGCTGGGCACGGAGCCCTGGCATGTCGATATCGGCAGCCTCAAGGATAACCTCACCGACACGTCGACGGGTTACAGCTTCCTCGCTCATCCCTCCAATCGAGACGCTCTCAAGGCGGGGCCGTCGATGCTCGAGCGGGCGTTGGTCTATTTCTTCGACCGCCCTGGCGGTGGCGGTGGCAGTGGCAGTGGCGACGAGACTGGCGACGAGGACGACGACGATGCTGAGAAGGGGGAGCTCGAGCGCCGGGGCTTCAACGTCGTGCGGGCGAAGAAGTGGCTGCGGAAGGTGCGGAAGATGCTTGTCCGTCTGGCGGTCTTGTTGATGTTCGTCTGCGGGCCGGCGGTGAGGGGGACGGAGTTCCTCTTCATATGGTGAAGAACGACGGGGACTGGGCTCGCTCGAACCGGATCTCCACCGGCGGTCGAGTCTTTATCCAGACATCCTACAACAAGTCGGTCGCGAAGGGAGCGCCGACGGTCGCCCACTTCATGCCGGCGGCGGTCGCCCAGCCCTTCATCGACTGGCTCGCGCAAGGATACGAACTGCATCATCACATCGAGGCGATGGTATACTCTTCCTCTCCTCCGAGCAACGCCCTCTTCTTTGCGAATGGGTCGATGATCCGACCGGATACCCTCTCGAACGAGATGGCGCTGGCCACGAAGTCGCATGGCTTGGGCGTGGCGGCGGGGCTGCGTGCGCTGCGGCAGATCGAAGGCATCGTCATCCGCCAGAAGCTCGGGCAGCGGTTTGCGGAAGATCTCGGCTGTCTGCCTGACGATGCTGGGAGCGAGGAGACACAGGATGCTGCCATCAACGACGCCGAGCTTCTGGACCAGCTCGACTCCGTGGCGACCGCCGCGGTATGACCACGACTGGCGTCGCCATGATCCAGTCGGCGGCACATACCATCGGACTGGGCTTCATTACTACGGCAACACCCAGGCCGACGTTCAGCAGCTCACCCCGGCGACGCTCGACAAGGCCTTGGCGGCGTCCCTCGCCTGGCACCGATTTGTCGGAATGGACGACGTCGACGGCGATGCGATGCTGCTGTGCTGGCGCTGGCGCTGCTGCTGCTGCTGCTCTTCCCCTTTGGCTGGTACACCGCCGGCAACACTGCTACCGCTGCGACCGCCGCTCCTACCGTCGCCACCGCCGCCACCGCCATTTCCGCCGCCGAGCACTCCATCGCCCACATCAAGAAGACTGGGCCCGTTCCTGCTCGGGTCAGAGCTGCCTTTGACGCCCTTCACGACGATGATGACGATGGCGGGAAGCGCCCGACCTTCGCTCGAATGGGGCCAGGCTGCAGCGATGTCGTACGCGAGTTCGACGGGAGGTCATCTGCTGGCGGTGCTCGAAACTGGGGCAGGGAAGACGGACATCTGGCTGGCGCCGCTCAAGGCAGCTCGGGATGCTGGAGCGCAGGTGACGGTGGTCTTTGTGTCCTTCTTTGTCGCGCTGGCGGAGGATATGATCCGGCGGGTCAGGGCAGCCGGTCTCCAGGCCGAGCGAGTGACGGCCGCGAATGTGGAGACGGTCGGGCCGGAGACAGCGGTGTGGGCGATGACCGCCGACGCGGCGCTCCAGGATCGGTGCATGCAGGTCTTCCACCAGCAGGCGCAGGGTGGCCGTCTGCAGCGGATTGTCATTGACGAGGCCCACGCCGCGCTGTTTGACACCTGGCGGCCGGTCATGTTTGACGTCCGCCGATTCGGCGGAATTCCCCTGGTCCCCTTCCTGCTCACCACCGCCACGCTCTCGCCCCGGTACGAGTCCGAGCTCCGGCAAGTCTACGGCCTGCCGAGCTTGGCGGTGATCCGGCGGCCGACCGACCGCCGCAATGTCAGGCTGTCGGTGGAGGAGCTGCCGATGTCGGTCAAGATGGAGGACCGAGTCCGCCAGCTGGCACAGTCCTTTACTCTCCGGAGCCGGGCCGTGATCGTATACATACGGACACGGGCCGAGGCGCAGCAATATGCGGCGGTGATCGGCTGTGGGTTTTACCACTCGCGTGCGACGACGTCCGGCCACCATCCGGATCTGGAGGACGAGGAGGCCGAGACCGCCGCTCATCTCTCGGCGTTTCTGGAGGGGAAGACCTGGTGTCTGGTGTCGACCTCGGCTGCGGTGGCCGGGATCGACCGTGCCGACATCGGCGGCGTTCTCCATGTGAAGGCGCCGTACACTGCCACGCAGTGGGTCCAGGCCCTCGGACGGGCCGGCCGGGACGGACAGTTCGCGGAGGCGATCGTCTTGCTGGAGCAGTCCCAGCGAACGGAGTGGGAGGAGAGACACCGGGGTGTGATCTACGATGATGCCGCTGGCGAGGACGCGACCGCGCTTCGCACCTTGCTCAAGAAGCACGATGTTTGCCGGCGACAGTCGATCTCTTCCTTTATGGATGGCGACGTGTGGGCGTGCGGAGAGCTTGGTGCTGATGCTGGATGCGATGTGTGCGATCCGGATCGTCTTTGCGTTGCTAGTGGGGGAGGAGCGCTGCCTGTGCAGAGCAACACAGGTCGGAAGGGGAAGGGGAAGGGTAAGGGACGGAACAGCAGTGGCGGTGGCGGTGGCGGTGGCGGTGGCGACTACAATGGCGGTCTGTATGACACCTCCATGGATGCCGCCCTGGCACAGATGCTGCAGGAGGAAGAGAATCTGGCGAAGGAGGATGCCCTTCTGGGTCCGGACCGGCTTTTGGCCTCGACAGCCTTCCTCGAGGAGGGTGACGATGCCATTCCCTTCCCTGTCGATGTGATATCGATATCGATGCCGTTGCGAAGGAGAACGGTCTCGACGTCGACTTTTTTCTGGATGACCACGATCCGGTCGACATCTTATTGCCGGACTCCCTGGAGGAGCGGCGGCCGGGCGGCCCGAGCAGTGGCGAGGTGGAGACGGGCGGTAGTAGCAGTAGTATCAGTAGCGGTTTTGCGGAAGCGGCGGGAGCGTCGTCGATACGGGATCAGGCTCGCAGCACGAGAAAGAAGCGGAACCTCTCGTCATATTCGTCTGCTGTCGGTGGTGTCTCTCAGCCAGAGCTCGTGAAGCGGATCTGTATGGCCAAGAACCGGTCCACCACGGCGGCGGCCGCGGCAGCGGCGACGGCAGGGCGCACGTACGGCGGTGTGCCCCTCTCGCGAAACACCTCCGTGCATGGTAGCAGCAGTGGAAGCAGTAGCGCCATCCCCATCCTCCAGTCGATGATGCCTCCTCCGCCGACGCCACCACTGTCCTCGTCTCGGAGCAGCACTGACGTTCGCTACCCTTCCTCGTCCTTCTTCGGTCTCTCGTCGTCGAATGACCATCACCATCTTGCTGCATACACAACACCCCCGTCCTCGTCGCCATCCGAGCAAAGACGAAGGTCGACCGCTGCTTCTGCTGCTTCTGTAGCTGCTGGTGCTGTTGGCGTCGCCGGTGGGAATCCTGGTACCCTCGTCCGCCGAGATCCGCCTGGCGCCGTCGCTGCATCGCCGCTGCCGCCACTGCCACTGCCGCCAACGCCGGTACTCTCGTCCGCCGCGCTCCTGCCGGCACTGCCGTTGTGCAGTCCCGATCGACCGGTGCTCGGCACGGTGGCATGAAGGAGCACGCCATCCGGATCGTGCAGGCGGCTTACCACGAGTTCTCGGGGCACTGCCCGATCTGTTTCGTTCTCCGTCTGCCGGACGTCGAGCACAGTGTGGCGGTGTGCCAGCTGCGGAACAGGTACCCCGGCTACGTCAAGGCGAGGTTCTCACCCTATGCGGCATGCTACCTGTCCTACGCTCCGCAGCTCATCTGCGGCTGCTGGGTGATCGGGAGTGATTCTAAGCGGTCGTGCCAGATCACCAACAACACTTGGATCCAGAGGGCCCTCTTCGTCCTCGCCTCCGACCCGGCCGCTTTCCAAAATGCTGTTGATATCGCCCGCTCCGGCTTCAGCGGT
Organism: Tilletia indica; assembly: GCA_001689995.1. Taxonomy (NCBI): domain Eukaryota; kingdom Fungi; phylum Basidiomycota; class Exobasidiomycetes; order Tilletiales; family Tilletiaceae; genus Tilletia; species Tilletia indica. Next base: position 30,327 of record MAPW01000220.1, read on the forward strand.
CTGCCTCCATACTCGGTGGAGATTACGTTCCCGGGGAGGCGGGTGTGCCCCCGCCAGAGTGGTTCGTCTGCGTACGCTGGCTGGACATCCAGGTGTACCCGGCGTTTGTCCTCATTGCTGCCCTGCTTCTCTCTTGATTCCTGCTCTCTCTCTCTCTCTCTCTCTCTGTATTCTCTTATTGCAATCGGTCATTGTTTCTTGACTGCCCTTTCAAATTCTTCTCTCTCTCTCTCATGGGGTAGGGGGTCAGAGTTGTATTGTATTCAGTACGAGAGGCGAAAGGACATGTGCGCTGGGTTAGGGGGTGCTGGGGGAAAAGTAGTCGCTCAGGGGACTGCGCTTGTCTCAGTGTCGCCGTCGTTTCCTTTGGCGGCGGTATTGCCGTCCGCAGCATCGCCGCCGGGCCGCAGCCGCCGCCAGGACCGCCGCCAGGACCGCCAGCATTCTCGGCAGCCTCATTGTCGCCGCCGCCGGGATCGCCGCCAACATCGCCAGCATTCTCAGCATCCTTATTGTCGCCGCCAGGATCCCCACTAGGATCGCCACCAGTACCGTCATCGGCAGATCCCATCTTCTTTGCAGCCTTTTCAGCGTCGTCGTCGCCGCCCTTGTCAGCACCATCGCCAGCACGCGTTCCTCCGCCTTCGTCGGTAGCAGTCTTCTCGACGTCGCTCCCACCGGTGCGGCCGTCAGAGGTATCATCTCCCCGATCCACCCTGCCGTCGTCGTCGTCGTCGTCCGCTTTACGGCTAGCAGTGTCATTGCCGCTGCCACCGGATCCGGTCGCATCAGCACCCTCGACATCAGCAGCGCCTTCCTCGTCATCGCTTTCCTCGTCATCGCTTTCGTCGCCATCATCGCTACTGCCATCGGATCCGGTCGCATCCGAGTTGTCCTTTTCAGTCCCTACATCGGCATCGCCTTTGTCGTCATCATGGCCGCTCCGACCGCCAGTGGATACCGCCGCATCGTGGCCGCCCTCTTCAGGCTCTGACGGGTCGTTGACCTCCTGGTCGTGCTCCGAGGTGTCCTCTGCGTCCCTGGGAGGCTCCGTCATTTCCACGTCGCCGTCCTCGTCAACGAGAACAGGGTTTGCCGGATTGGCCAGCCCGGCGGCGGCGGCGATGGGGGTGGAGGTGCCGATGTAATCCTCTTTGGGCGCTTGCTTCAAGACGGTATTCCAGATCTCGCTGTTGTCTGAATGTCCGTCGTCAGACTCCGGCGGGCTGGGGACTGCCACTCCCGCACTCTCTTCGTCGGACTCCGGTAGGTTGGAGACCGGCACCGCCGGAATCGCCCTAGCAGCAGCTTGCGGCGTTTCCAGGTCGTCGTCGTCGTCTCCTCCTCATCGCTGCTGACTTGCTTCGCCTTTCCCTTGCCCTTGCTCTTGCTCTTGCCCTGAGCCTCTTCCGCTTGCTTCGCCTTCTTCTTAGGCGGTGGCCGAGGCCCGTCCTCCTCACTTTCGGTGCTGGCGACGACGACGTCCGTCTGAGTGACGCGCGCCTTCCGTTTTGCTGCCGGGGTGCTGCTTGTGGCACGCCGCGTTCTTGCCGACGGCCCTGGACTCGCACTGGCGGCAGAGTCCCTCCTTCTACTTGGCTGTTGGTGGTCGGCAGCGGACGGTCCTGATGCTGGCTGTGACTCCGTTATCGGAGCTTCGGCGAAAGCGGCGTACTTGTTGGCGGCCTTGGCGGTTCCACTGGCGGTTCCACTGGCGGTTCCGCTGGCGGTCTTCGGACCATACCGCCGGAAGATGTTTTCCGCCAGTCTTTGCGCCACCGCTTCTTGCCCCTTCAGCGCTTTCGTATGCGCCTTCCCCTTCTCCTTCTGCAGAGCCTGCCAGTAGGCATCACTGCTCTGTTCGTCATCTAGAAGCGGCCTGTTCCCCATCTGAGCAATGCACTGTCTGGATTCGGTCGTGGCTTCCCTAGAGTCTTCAGCAGGCGCTTGAACTTGTCATTGTCTTTGTCCTGTAAGGGGAGAATAAATGGTATGGTGAGAAACGGGAAAAAAGGAGTGAGCTGAGCCGCTAGATAAGCTGCTAGAGAGAGAGAGAGAGAGAGTGGAGAGAACTCACATACAAGCTGGTCCACTTATTGCCGCAATAGTGGCAGTTCGGCGGGAAGCATTTATCTTGCGTCCAGTTTTTGTGATCTTGTCGCCGTGCCACCGCCAGCAGGCGGTTTTGTTGGTCCGGCGGCCGGACGGGTTCCACCTTCCGCAATCCCGGCACCAGGTGCCATCTGCTGCTGCCGGGTGAGCTCCACAACGTAACGCCCGCTCCTTCGCCGTCGCATTCAGAACGTTCGTATGCCCTGCTGGCAGCGTCGACTGCTCGGCGGTCATGGCGGCGATCACCGCCTCCAGGGCAACCGCCAGTGCCCAGTATCCGTCTGGAAGCTCTGTGCGGTCGACCTGCATCGCGTCGATCCGTCGCAGGCTCTCCTGGAGGAGAATCAACCGGACCGTCCGGTGGGGCGATGCCCAGGCGTGTTCGACCAGGGTATCTGCCGAGGCCGCGTTCTCGTCGGCTTTGGCCTGTACCGTTTCTGAGGGTTGAGAGCTGCCCGGCAGTGCGTCTCCAGCCGCCAACAGTTCCCGCGTCTGACGGACCCATACGACTCTTGACGGTTCGTCGTCGTCGTCGTCGTCGTCGTCGTCGTCGCCGCTGTTCTCTCCACCTTGCTGCTCCTCCTCCTCCTCTTCCACCTCCTCCGCCGCTGACAGCTGTCTTCTAACACCGACCGCCAAACCTCCTTCTGCTCCGCCAGCAGCATCAGCACGACTTGGAGCTGCTGCTTGTAGGCGTGCCAGCTCCTCGGATGGGAGGTCCTGTAATAGGATCCGCCGAGAGCGCCCCGATGATGTTCACGTCCAGGTGTTCCCTGTCGGCGTCCTGCACCACTCGCCGGGCTGCCAGGACCAGTTCGGGCATGGAGATCTCGAGACCTGGTACGTTTGCGGTGGTAGTTGATTCTCCTTGTACCCGAGGCGGCGAGTCGCCAGGTGCGGGAGCGGATGTTCGGCTGGAAGACGTCGCCGCTGGCGGTCTTGAACCGTCGGCGGCATCCGAGCGCGGCGGCTGTCTCGACATGGGATAGTTTGGAAAGGGAATAAAGCGTTGGGGAAATGGGAGTGTACGAAGGGTGAGCGAGGGGGTGAGTGAAGGCGAGGATGTGGCTGATGGCGGTGGCGGTGGTGGTTGTCGGCCTTCCTTCTTCCCGGCGGTTCTCCGTTCGTCGTCGACAAGCCCTTTTTTCAAAATTCAAAGGAAGGAAAAATTCAAAAATGTCTCCTCCATCTCTCAAAAATTTTGCCGAAATGCGATGATTGCAATTTCCAATCTTTTTTTTTTTCCTCTTCGTCTCGTAAGAGCGTTGGCCCGTGGCGGTTCGGTGGCATTCGTTACATCCTCTTCGTCGCTCTTCGCCCTTGGCACACTCGGTTATGTTTCTTCTTTCTTCACACAGAACGCGCTCCTTTCTCTCTCTCCCTCTCTCTCTCGAATCTCCTGCAGTGCATACGTTCAATCCAGTGGCGTTTTAGGGTTTAGCTTACCGTAGCGGTCAAGGCTATCTAACAAGGAGGAAATTGGAAAGGAGAAACTGGAGTGAAGTCTATTTTGTGAAGGATGTAGGCGTGGGAACAAAAAAAAGCAAAGGAACGTATGATTCTGGTCACATTCATTGAGAAGATACTTGACCTTCGGGCGACAGGTAGCAATTCGTCTAAAGAAGCACAGCCAACAGCTTGAGAGATTGGAGACGGAACGGGTCGCAGCAATTCAGGAGAAGCGAAGGGGTAGTGTTTATATCAAAGCCACGCGTCGTACTTGCCGGTCACCCACTCCCACAGCAGCTGCTCGGTCGGACTGTCGAAAGGGTTGTCCGGGATCGAAACGGGAGCGGTGGGGTCGACGTTCGCATCTTGGCGGTGGTCTTGACTGTCTGTCGATGGTTTTGCCGCCGCCGCCGCCGCGCCGCCGCCGTAGTCTTGCCGTTTTTGTCTTTGCCCCTGCCTTTGCTTGGGCTGGAGCTGGGCCCCCTCCTCTTCTTAGGCGGCGAGGGCTCATCGTCATCGTCATCGTCATCGCTGATTACGATCACTTCGCCTGATGAAGATGTGCCGGCGGCGGAAAACTCCGTCGAGGTACCCGCCGCCGCCGCCGCCGCCGCCGTCGTCATCCTCGCCGCCCTCCGCCGAGCAATATCCTGCTGAACGCGGAGTATGAACTCGGGTGGAGGCAAGGAGCTTCTGTTGATGGCGGCGCCAGAGCCAGGTTGTGCTGATGTTGCCGGCCCTATCCTCAAAGTGGGGGAGTCCTTTGATACTCCTGGTGGCACAGCTGTTGAAGAGCCGGCGACCGCTGACCCCCCCGCCGCCGCCGCCGCCATCCTCGCTGCCCTCCGCCGAGCAAGATCCTGCCGAAGGCGCAGCATAACCTCAGGTGAAGGCAAGGCCCTGCTGGTAGTTCTTGCGAAACGGAGACCAGGTGGGGTGGTGTCCGGCTCTAAACAAAAAGTGGGGTTGGTTTCTGGGACGACGACGCGGGAACCAGGTCGTGTTTCCGGCCCTAGCCTGAAAGGAGGAATGCCCTTTGGCACCGCTGTTGAAGGGCCGGCAACCGCCGACACTGCCGAGGTACCCGTCGCTGCCGCTGCCGCCGCCGTTGTCGCCGCTTTCGCCTCTGCCCTTCGCCGAGCGATAGCTTGCCGAGCGCCGAAGTAGGCCAACAGCTCGTTCTCGGATTCGGTGCGGTTGTTTCCCAACCCCTCCCAGGCCAAGGGCGCATCTTCATCGTCGCCGAGCAGCGGACGGCCAAACCACTGCATGTCGTCTGAGACGAGTGGTTGCATGGGTTGACCGAGCGTTTCCTTGATGTCCTGGTAGCGCTCGGGATTGCTTTTCTAGAAGGGGGTTTCAGCTGACGGGCGTTAGCGACCATTCGATCGGCGGGTGTCTGATAGTGTGATCCCCAGGAAGAACTCACCGGCAGACTCAGCCAGGTGTATGAGCAGCTGTGACAGCAGGGCGGGTGAAGTTGAGCTTGAACATCCACCGCCGTGGCGGCGGTAGTAGTAGTAGCAGCAGCAGCAGCAGCAGCAGCTCCGCCGTTGTCATCATCATCATCTTCCTTTGGCACCTTCTCCGGGTCCCAACGCCAGTTCACCGACCTTTTGGAAGCATCGCCGCTCGGATTCAATCGCTTACACAACCGACAATATACATCGCCGCGACTTGCCGGATTCCGTCCACACATCCGCTCCACCTCTTTGCGGTCCGCGGCGAGTATTCGATGCCAGTTCTTGTCGATCTTGTCTGAGCCCTCCGCCATCGCCTGTAGTAACCCTTCCACCGCTTCCGCCACCGCCCACCAGCCGGCTGGGAGGTCTTCCCGCCTACTGGCCTTCCGTCCGATTGCGAGCAGAACCTCCTGGTAAAGCACGACTCGGACGGACCGAAAGGGTGTGGATGCAGCCACCGGCGGCAGGTTCCAGACCAGCCATTTATCGTCCTGCTTCCACTCGTCCTCGACCCTGAAATCACGAGAGCCGGTTTGAACTCTCTGACGGGCTCGACCTTCGGTTCGGTCCAGGATCGCCAGGACGGCGGAGAAGAGCCTCTCCTCGATGGCGCGGCGGTTGGCGGTAGCGCTGGCAGGATCGGCGACGGTGATGGTGGTTATGGCTGCCGCCGCCACCGCTGCTGACGCCGAACCACCCGGTCGCTGAGCACGTCGTGGTGCTGATGCTGCTGCTGTCGGAGTCGGGGCGCTTCTCTGTTCGGCGATGATGAGTCGGGTTAGGATTCGCACAACAGCTTCCCTCTCAACGCAGAGTCTGACTTGGTGAAGTGGATGTTCGGGATGGTTGCAAAACCATTTCCACGTTGGAGCACTCACGGTGCCGTCGTCGAGCAGGGGTGCGGAGTAGAATTTCTGGTGCCAATCCGTGGCCTGCGGCTTGGGCTCGCCCATCTTGGCCCTGGCGCGCTTGTAACGGTCAGGGTCGCGTTTCTTTTTCGGGGGGTTAGGGGTTAAGGGGTGTCAGGATGAGTAGGTGACCATTGGCATTCCTCAAAGGGATCGATAAAGGGGTCTCTCACTCACCTCAAGGTCCGGCCATCCTTTGGCGCATTCGAGACAGCACGGCGGGTAGTGGCGGTCTCGAACGTCGTCATCTACCGCCACGGCATCGCCGCCTTCGATACACCACTGCCAGTCCTCGGTCCTGTGCTGGGCAAGCCCACTGGGGTTCCACCGTCCGCACACGCGACATGTAGCCCCATTCTTTGAAGCTGGATTGTCGCCGCAGTTCATGGCGACGACAGCCGGGTCCTGCTCTCGAAGAACCCGAGTCCAGCCCGGTGCCAGATCCGCCGACCGGAGCGCCATCGCCTGTAGCAGACCTGCCAATGCCTCTTGGTAAGCGCGAAAGCCTGGCTCAGCCTGCGTGTTCTCCGCCGTAATGTTGTCTTCGACGATCCTCAACGCCCTTTCGAGAAGAAGAACCCTCACGCTTCGGAATGGCGTGCTGTCAGCGAGCCGGAGAGTTTGGCCGAGATATAACCTTGGGTCTTCGTAGAGCTCCCTCGCCCGTTTATCCGCATTGTACCCAGGCGAGACCATATCCAACCTGACCTTCGCCTCTTGCTCGTCCTTTTCGAGGGTCTGAGGGACCAATGCCATCAGCATCTCATTGATGGCGGTGCGGTTGGCGGTCGCGGCGGTTGGGTCCAGGGCGGATGATACTGCTGCAGCAGCCGCAGCGACTGGAGCGATCGTCGCTTCGCGGATGTATTTCCGGTGGGCGTTCGACCACTCCCGTTTGACGAGGGGTTTGCGGCCGGAACCG
>MAPW01000221.1:0-36909 GCA_001689995.1 Tilletia indica
AAAGTGCTGTCCGTCGCCTGGATGCCGACCTTTTAAGCCGGATGAAAGCGGCTAGGATTGATCATCCTATCGAATGCGAGTTTCCATCAAAATTTCAGGTCACTTCATTTAGCTGAGTTCCGAGAACGACCGCCGAATGGCGGTCGGCAGTCACTTTCATGAGTCAAAAACTTTCAACAAAAGTGCTGTCCGTCGCCTGGATGTCGATCTTTTGATTCCAGATATAAGCGGCTAGGATTGATCATCCTATCGAATGCGAGTTTCCATCAAAATTGAGGTCACTTCATTTAGCTCAGTTTCGAGAACGACCGCCGAATGGCGGTCGGCAGTCACTTTCTCTCAATTGAGTCAAAAACTTTCAACAAAAGTGCTGTCCGTCGCCTGATGCCGACCTTTTAAGGCCGGATGAAGCGGCTAGGATTGTTCTGCCTATCGAATGCGAGTTCCATCAAATTTGAGGTCACTTCATTTAGCTCAGTTCGAGAACGACCGCCGAATGGCGGTCGGCAGTCACTTTCTCTCAATTGATCCGAAAACTTTCAACAAAAGTGCTGTCCGTCGCCTGGATGTCGATCTTTGATTCCAGATATAAGCGGCTAGGATTGATCATCCTATCGAATGCGAGTTTCCATCAAAATTTGAGGTCACTTCATTTAGCTCAGTTTCGAGAACGACCGCCGAATGGCGGTCGGCAGTCACTTTCTCTCAATTGAGTCAAAAACTTTCAAAAAAAGTGCTGTCCGTCGCCTGGATGTCGATCTTTGATTCCAGATATAAGCGGCTAGGATTGATCATCATCGAATGCGAGTTTCCATCAAAATTTGAGGTCACTTCATTTAGCTCAGTTTCGAGAACGACCGCCGAATGGCGGTCGGCAGTCACTTTTCCTCGATTGAATCAAAAACTTTCAACAAAAGTGCTGTCCGTCGCCTGGATGCCGACCTTTTAAGCCGGATGAAAGCGGCTAGGATTGTTCTGCTATCGAATGCGAGTTTCCATCAAAATTTGAGGTCACTTCATTTAGCTCAGTTTCGAGAACGACCGCCGATGGCGGTCGGCAGTCACTTTTCCTCGATTGAATCAAAAACTTTCAACAAAAGTGCTGTCCGTCGCCTGGATGCCGACCTTTTAAGCCGGATATAAGCGGCTAGGATTGATCATCCTATCGAATGCGAGTTTCCATCAAAATTTTGAGGTCACTTCATTTAGCTCAGTTTCAGAACGACCGCCGAATGGCGGTCGGCAGTCACTTTCCTCGATTGAATCAAAAACTTTCAACAAAAGTGCTGTCCGTCGCCTGGATGCCGACCTTTTAAGCCGGATGAAAGCGGCTAGGATTGTTCTGCTATCGAATGCGAGTTTCCATCAAAATTTGAGGTCACTTCATTTAGCTCAGTTTCGAGAACGACCGCCGAATGGCGGTCGGCAGTCACTTTCTCTCAATTGAATCCGAAAACTTTCAACAAAAGTGCTGTCCGTCGCTGGATGTCGATCTTTGATTCCAGATATAAGCGGCTAGGATTGATCATCCTATCGAATGCGAGTTTCCATCAAAATTTGAGGTCACTTCATTTAGCTCGATTCCGAGTACGACCGCCGAATGGCGGTCGCCAGTCACTTTTCCTCGATTGAGCCAAAAACTTTCAACAAAAGTGCTGTCCGTCGCCTAGATCTGGATCCTTGATTCCAGATGTAAGCGGCTAGGTTTGTTCCGCCTATCGAATGCGAGTTTCCATCAAATTTTCAGGTCACTTTCATTTGTCTCAATTTCGAGAACGACCGCCGAAGGCGGTCGGCAGTCGTTTTGTCTCTATTGAATCAAAAAGTTCCGTCTAGCGACGCGGTCCGTCACCCGGACGTCGATCCTTCAAGCTAGATGTAAGCGGCTGGGATTGTTGAACCTATCGAACTCAACCTGCCATCTAAGTTTCAGCTCCCTTCATCCAGCTCGATTCCGAGCACGACCGCCAGATAATTGCCGGCGGTGCATCTCGGCGCCTGCTGCAGATTTGCCCAGCGCGCCGAGGTCAAGTGAACCGCCAAGCTTGTCCTTACGTACACAAAGCCTAAAATTATATTTTTCCCATCGGCTTTGCACCGATCTGCGGAAGTCTGTGCAGACGCCAGGCACGTTTTCGCAGCAGCACGCCTCCGCTTGACGTGCTGCTGGAAGGGAAGATTTTCGACAGCAGTCAGTCGGATCCTCGAGAAAGATACGACGATGCAAAAATCTGAGATTCTACGCAAAGTAAGCGGCTTGTTTGTTCGCAGGCGATGAGGAAAAAATCCAGTGCAAGTTTCGCAAGGGGTTGTTTGTCAAGGTAAGGTCCACCGCCGCATATAATCTGCCCTGGCGGTTGATCCTCGCACCCGATCTGGGATGCGGTCGATTGGCCATCTACGATTGCCCAACTGCGCCATTCAGGCGCGTATATTTTTCCCTGATTCCTGGCGAAGTTTCAGCCCAGTTCATTTTAGTAGGTCCCGAAGACCGGTCTGGTACTCTCCTCCGTTCGTCTACATAGGAAGATTTCAACCGAAATCAGTCGGATCCTCGAGAATGAGATGACGATGCACAAATCTGAGATTCTACGCAAAGTAAGCGGCTTGTTTGTTCGCAGGCGATGAGGAAAAAACCAGTGCAAGTTTCGCAAGGGTCTGTTTGTCCAGGCAAGGCTCACCGCCGAATATAATCCGCCGTGGCGGTTGATCCTTACCCTTTCATCTAGATGAGGCGGATTAGTATATCAACCAGATTCAACTGCACCATTCACGCGTGTCTATTTTTATCGACTTCCTGGCCAAATTTCAGCCCAAGTCATTTAGTACGTTCCCAAGATTGGTGCAGGTCCTCACCATTTTTGTTTCCACGAGAACTCGCTCGAGAAGATCGAGAACGAGGAGTCGGGTGGAGACGAAGTTTTCTTGTATCCGTAGTTCCGCTCGGAACAGCTTGAAAGTATCATATCTGACTGCAGCTGGTCTGAAAAAAAGTTCCGCGCGTTCCCCCCCCCCCCCGTCGGAGCTCCCGGCGGGCGGTACTTTTGGGACACCCAGATATGGCCACAAACCGCCAGACGGCAGACTGCCGAGGTGAACACCGCCATTCCCCTGAGAAGCAGTTCTTACATATATCATACCTGGCTACAGCTGATCTGCGTAGCAGTGTTCCCATGTTCGTCCTCATGCATGCCAGCAGACCTCGGCCGGCAGTTCATTTCAGACCGCCAGGACATGCACTCCGCGTAAGCAACCGCCAGATGGCACACCGCTGCTGAGATCGCAACCGTCACGAGCAAGCTGGCGGTTGAGCAACAATTACGCTAGAGTCTGTTCGTGAGATAGCTGGCAGATGCTAGCTCGTCACTTCCTTCCTTCCTGCTCACTTCTTGCACCCAGGTCGGCCCGCCCAGCAGGCAGCAGCCAACCGCCAGACGTCAAACCGCCAGCCTCGGCGGTTTTTTCTCTCGGCGCAGTGCTTGATTCTCTCCTCTCCCTTCGGTACAACTATTGCCACTACCCCTGCGGAAATCGCCGAGCCCTCGGGCTGCACGCCGTGCTGCTTGTTGATGTCGAGCTGTGACTTCCCAGCTTGCCTGTCCTCCCCTGCTTGCTTCCTTGCTTGTATTCGCCATTCGCCGTGACCTGTGCCTTCCATACACCGCCCGTTCCTGGTCCCTGATTCATGAAGTTCTCGCTTCCGCCGATTCTTATCTTTCCGGTTCTCTCTTCTGTCTGTCCTTCCGCTCTGTGTCTGATGGAAGTCCTTTCCGATGTGAATTCCGACGTGCTTCCCTGCTTGCACTGCTGAAGATGAGGATGAATTACCTGTTCGCCAGCTGTTCTTAATCGGATGCCATGCCTTTCGAGTCTCGGAAGACGTCCTTCTTGTATCCTCGATTTAGCGCTCAAGCATCTTGCCTTGCGGCGGTGAGTACCTTCAAGCAGCAATTTTAGGGACTCTGGGCTCGTCCGATCTGGATGTCTGCGCACCGCTTTGGTTGTGCTAAGAAGGATCTGTGCTGCTGCTGCCTTCTTGAGCAGTTGGGCCCTGTCAAATTTTTTTCTTTCCAATGGGCGGACTCTTTCTTCAAGGAGCAGGCCTCCAGGAGGAGGGTGAGGAAAAGTAGTACTTATATAAGGGGCCTGATCCTACCCAGTTCTGTTGTCTATTTTCTGTCCCAACGCATTGTGTATCAACGCATTGTGTATCGACGCGATGGACGCGCCGCGCGTGAGAGTTCTCTACCCGATGTCCGGCGTTCGAGGCAAGTACCTCGAGCGCAAACTTCAGCGCTATGGGAGAGATCAATGTAAGTCATCAGTACCGCCTTCCTTCTATTCGCATTGCTCACCCTGTCCTCTCCTTCGGTCAGTATTCCACTGCACGCGATGTACATTTACCGCCGCCGAGGCCGCGGTGATCACCGACCACGCCTTAGAATGCCGAGTCGGATTGGGGGAGGAGAGTGAGTGCAAATTCTCGAGCGCCGGCAGCGACCGCCGACTTTTACCTAACGTCTTCTCTTTATCTCATGCTCAGCGCGCTTGTCACGGACGGAAAGCCCGTCGGTTTCGAGCTTGGGGGACTGGGTGAGTCGGGATCGAGCCTGGTGGCCTCTCCTGTCGGTCGGCTGATATTCATCATTTGGACTCGCAGGGACTACCTATACTGGATCCTCAAGCTCGGCGGCCGTGGAGGGTGCCTCAGATGCCCCTGCTTCCCCTGCCGATGTCGGATCGGGCCCTGCCGCCATCACTGGAGCTACCACTGCTACCGATCCTCTTACCGCCGCTCCCACTGCCACTACCGCTCCACGGCTGCATGTGCCGCCGGACACGGCGGTGCCGGCTCCCACGCTGACGGTGAGTGCGATCCTTCTCACATTCTTCGCGACGATGTTCTCATTCGCGCCTCCCTTTGCAGATGATGAGAAGAACCAGACGGGCGCGGATGGCGCGCTGCTCGGCGGTTGTGAAAGGAGACACCCTGTTGATGGTGAGTGGGGTCATGTTTCTATTCCTCTCGACGATGTTCTCACTCCTCTCCTTTCTTTACAGGTGACGAGACGGACCAGACAGACGCGGATGGCGCACTCCTCGGCGGTGATGAAGGAGGACTTTCTGCTGATGGTGGGTGGGATCACGCTTTTATTCCTCTCGACGATGTTCTCACTCTCTCCTTCCTTTTACAGACGATGAGAAGGACCCGGATGAGGCGCTCCTTGGCGGTGATGATAGAGGACTTTCTGCTGATGAGGGTATGTATGATCTTCCTTCCATTTTTTCGCGACGATGTTCTGATCCTCCTTCCTTTTACAGATGATGAGAAGGACCCGGATGAGGCGCTCCTTGGCGGTGATGACAGAGGACACTCTGATGCTAATGGTGAGCGAGGTCCTGCTTCTATTCCTCTCGACGATGTTCTCATTCACGCCTCCCTTTACAGATGACGAGACGGACCAGACGGGCGCGGATGGCGCAATGCTCGGCGGTTATGGAAGGAGACACTTTGATGATGAGGGTACGTATCATCCTCCTTCCATTTTTTGCGACGATGTTCTCATCTTCTACCTTCCTTCACAGATGACGAGACGGACCAGGTGGATGGAGCGCTGATCGGGGGAAACGAAGGGAGACATCCGCCAGGCGAGTACTCCGATCCATCCATGCTGCGCACTCGCTTCCGAGCTAATCCTCTCCACTTTCCGCTCACACTAGATGGAGAAGATGGCGGTGAGATCGGATAGTACCGCCAGAAGGCGCAACGACACAGCCGTCTCAGCTTTTTGGAGTCAGACGTGAGTTCTCTTTCGATCAACTTCGGGTTCATCGACGCTGATCCGACCTTGGCGCTACGTAGCAGGCCGAAGTGCTGCACCGCCGCCCATGGCAGCGCCGCCTTATGTAGGAGCGTCCATGGCAACCGCCAAGGCTGCGTCAATGCCCCGCCGCCATCCGCTGAGGTGCTACCTTCAATCGCTCCCCCACCGCCGCCGCCGCCGCCGACGAACCTGTCATCCGCCCACACGCAGTCTTTCTGCCTGCCTTTGGGGCTGTCATCTGTCGGCACTGCCGATACGCAGTTGATCCGGTGCAGATCGGCCATCACATGCGACGGGCCCATCCGAGCATGCTGCCGGCCGCTGTTCTGAGACGCTGCAGGACGTCCGCGACTTGCGAAGACGTCGTCAACCATCCCCAAAACCTGGCCTGGCCGATTCCGGATGCGACTAGGGTGCCCTTATCTCGATGCCGGGCAGGGTATCCAGCCTGGACTGCCATTGCGTCGACTATGACCGGGACGTGATCAGACGCAAGTCGAGTCATCTCCGCCGGACTGTACTGGGGCGCGGACCGGATCGTCCTGATTGGCAGTGCGCAGCGATGGACTACCGAGCCGCGGGCTTTCAGGTCGAGCGGGGACATATCCTGGGTTCGTCCGAGGCGTCGGTGTCGGTCCGCCCTGCTGAGTGGACAGCTCAACGCGAGCTCCTAGGCGTTGTCAAGGCGCGGGTGGAAGAGGTGCGCCGGATGCACGCCGCGTCGAAGGCGAATACCCCGGCAGTCGAACGAACCGACGCCGGGCCAGCTGCGGACGGAGTGGGCGAAGATGCATGAGTGGGGAACCGTTCTCGCCAGTGCCGACAATGCCCTTGTGGCGGACCTCAAGCGGGCTCCTACTGGCGGTGGCGGTGGCGGTCCTGGCGGTGCCGCCGTGGACAACGAGGAGGAGGAGGAGGACGGGGGATTCGAGCTGGAGCTGCACTGGCTGGAGCAGCAGATGGTGGACATCATCTTCCACGCTCACTCACGCGCCAGCACGACACATGATCAGATTCGGTACCCCTGAATCACGACCGCGACGACGAGGAAGCTGCCGGCCGGCGGAAATTTGGAGTCACCATGGACTCCACCGCCAAGACGTACGCCAAGGAGTTCGTCACCCTGATCCGGCCCCTCTTGCGCGTATCGAGGCTGAGCCGCGCCGAAAAGAGGCGGGTGAGCCCTGTTCAGGCCGCCTACCTTCGACACCAGACCCGAATCGACGCTTTGCTGGGCGCCGAGAGCCGCCGGGAGATTCGGGCAGCGTTTCTCGCCCTCGTCGCGGCGCTGATCACCCAGCCGATCCCGGCCCACGCTCTCCGAGTGCGTTGCGGATTTGTCTGGCCAGTTTGGGAGTCGACAAGGGGCGGAATCTTGCCTGGTCGGAGCCGTGGGCGGTGTCCAAGACGCTGTCGGCGGTCATCTACGACGTCCGGGCGCTCGCATACCTGTGCTTCCTCGACGGCTACCTGGGTTCGGACGGGGTTAACGAGGGAGAGGCGACGATCCAGGAGGCGATTGAGCTCACCGGCCACTGCAGAAGCTCGGCGGCGCCGTGGGAAGGGTCACACCGTCCAGCAGCCAGGGATCTGGATCCTCCTTAGGGATACCGCCTACAGAAGCGCAGCTCGTTGCCGTCGAGCGTGCTGAGGCTGCTGCCATCCGGCACTTTCTGGATGCTCGCCGGCGGTTTCTCAACCTGTCTTCCGGCACCGCCGTTTCGTATTACCACGCCTTCGGACGTATACGCTGAAGACGACGTATCGTCCCTTTGACCGGTTCGATGCGGACGAGAAGGGGGTTACCTTTGACGGGACCGGGTTCTTTATGCGTCGTTCGCACCGGTTGCCAAGGGCATGCTGGAGGACGTCCTGGAGGCCATGGAGGAGGTTCTTCTCCACCGCGAGCTGGGCACGGAGCCCTGGCATGTCGATATCGGCAGCCTCAAGGATAACCTCACCGACACGTCGACGGGTTACAGCTTCCTCGCTCATCCCTCCAATCGAGACGCTCTCAAGGCGGGGCCGTCGATGCTCGAGCGGGCACTGCCGTACTTCTTCGACCGCCCTGGCGGTGGCGGTGGCGGTGGCAGTGGCGACGAGACTGGCGACGAGGACGAAGATGATGCTGAGAAGGGGGAGCTCGAGCGCCGGGGCTTCAACGTCGTGCGGGCGAAGAAGTGGCTGCGGAAGGTGCGGAAGATGCTTGTCCGCCTGGCGGTCTTGTTGATGTTCGTCTGCGGGCCGGCGGTGAGGGGGACGGAGTTCCTCTTTAACATGGTGAAGAACGACGGGGACTGGGCTCGCTCGAACCGGATCTCCACCGGCGGTCGAGTCTTTATCCAGACATCCTACAACAAGTCGGTCGCGAAGGGAGCGCCGACGGTCGCCCACTTCATGCCGGCGGCGGTCGCCCAGCCCTTCATCGACTGGCTCGCGCAAGGATACGAACTGCATCATCACATCGAGGCGATGGTATACTCTTCCTCTCCTCCGAGCAACGCCCTCTTCTTTGCGAATGGGTCGATGATCCGACCGGATACGCTCTCGAACGAGATGGCGCTGGCGACGAAGTCGCATGGCTTGGGCGTGGCGGCGGGGCTGCGTGCGCTGCGGCAGATCGAAGGCATCGTCATCCGCCAGAAGCTCGGGCAGCGGTTTGCGGAGGATCTCGGCTGTCTGCCTGACGATGCTGGGAGCGAGGAGACACAGGATGCTGCCATCAACGACGCCGAGCTTCTGGACCAGCTCGACTCCGTGGCGACCGCCGCCGGTATGACCACGACTGGCGTCGCCATGATCCAGTCGGCGGCACATACCATCGGACTGGGCTTCATTACTACGGCAACACCCAGGCCGACGTTCAGCAGCTCACCCCGGCGACGCTCGACAAGGCCTTGGCGGCGTCCCTCGCCTGGCACCGATTTGTCGGAATGGACGACGTCGACGGCGATGCTGATGCTGCCTGTGCTGGCGCTGGCGCTGCTGCTGCTGCTGCTCTTCCCCTTTGGCTGGTATCACCGCCGGCAACACTGCCACCGCTGCGACCGCCGCTCCTACCGTCACCACCGCCGCCACCGCCATTTCCGCCGCCGAGCACTCCATCGCCCACATCAAGAAGACTGGGCCCGTTCCTGCTCGGGTCAGAGCTGCCTTTGACGCCCTTCACGACGATGATGACGATGGCGGGAAGCGCCCGACCTTTCGCTCGAATGGAGGCCAGGCTGCAGCGATGTCGTACGCGAGTTCGACGGGAGGTCATCTGCTGGCGGTGCTCGAAACTGGGGCAGGGAAGACGGACATCTGGCTGGCGCCGCTCAAGGCAGCTCGGGATGCTGGAGCGCAGGTGACGGTGGTCTTTGTGTCCTTCTTTGTCGCGCTGGCGGAGGATATGATCCGGCGGGTCAGGGCAGCCGGTCTCCAGGCCGAGCGAGTGACGGCCGCGAATGTGGAGACGGTCGGGCCGGAAACGGCGGTGTGGGCGATGACCGCCGACGCGGCGCTCCAGGATCGGTGCATGCAGGTCTTCCACCAGCAGGCGCAGGGTGGCCGTCTGCAGCGGATTGTCATCGACGAGGCCCACGCCGCGCTGTTTGACACCTGGCGGCCGGTCATGTTTGACGTCCGCCGATTCGGCGGAATTCCCCTGGTCCCCTTCCTGCTCACCACCGCCACGCTCTCGCCCCGGTACGAGTCCGAGCTGCGGCAGATCTACGGCCTGCCGAGCTTGGCGGTGATCCGGCGGCCGACCGACCGCCGCAATGTCAGGCTGTCGGTGGAGGAGCTGCCGATGTCGGTCAAGATGGAGGACCGAGTCCGCCAGCTGGCACAGTCCTTTACTCTCCGGAGCCGGGCGGTGATCGTATACATACGGACACGGGCCGAGGCGCAGCAATATGCGGCGGTGATCGGCTGTGGGTTTTACCACTCGCGTGCGGCGACGTCCGGCCATCATCCGGATCTGGAGGACGAGGAGGCCGAGACCGCCGCTCATCTCTCGGCGTTCTGGAGGGGAAGACCTGGTGTCTGGTGTCGACCTCGGCTGCGGTGGCCGGGATCGACCGTGCCGACATCGGCGGCGTTCTCCATGTGAAGGCGCCATACACCGCCACGCAATGGGTGCAGGCCCTCGGACGGGCCGGCCGGGATGGGCAGAGGGCCGAGGCAATCGTCCTCCTGCAGCAGTCGAGCTTCACGTCCTGGAGAGAACCGCCGGGGGTGATCTACGACGATGCCGCCGCGATGGACACGGTTGCCCTTCGGACCTTCTTGAAGGACGACCACGTCTGCCGGCGGCAGTCGATCTCTGCCTTTATGGATGGCGAGGTGTGGGCCTGCGGAGAGCTTGGGGCCGATGCCGGGTGCGACGTATGCGATCCAGATCGTCTTTGCGTTGCTAGTGGGGGAGAGCGGTGGTCTCTTCTGGAAAGGGCAAAGGTCGGATCGACACGGTGGAGACCTCGAAGGGTAAAGGGCGGCAACAAGACACGTCTTTGGATGCCGACCTGGCGTGGGCACTGCAGCAGGAGGAGGACGATGTCGCTCTTGCCGATCTTGGAATGCCTTCTGCCGCCGCCGCCGCCGCGGCCGCCGAGAACGTCGATGCGGACGCTATCGCCAGGGATCACGGCCTTGACGCTGATTTTTTTGACGACGATCTGTCGAGCATCTCCGACGGGCGTCGTACAGGAGGGAGTAGCAGCCGCTCGGCTCCGCCGCCGGAGGTAAGGGCGCCAGCGCAGACAGAGGCAGGACGACGAGGGGTGGCATCCGGCGACGACCCGCAAAGTACCCAGACCGCCAAGGGTCCGAAGAAGCGAACGCATTCGCAGTCGTCGTTGGCCGACGGGGGTTCGTCCTCCGAAGGGCCGGAGCTGGTCAGGCGCATCCGTAACGTGAAGAAAGTTTCCCGGCAGACGACACAGGTTTCTCTCTCCCGCCAGGACTCAGTGCACCGGAGTAGCAGTGGCGGCGGCGGTGGCGGCGGTGTTGACCCAGTCATCCAGGCGATGATGCTTCCACCGCCGACACCGCCACTGTCTTCATCGACCAGTCAGATGCCTTGGCAGTTTACCACCGCATCCTCCTCCTCTCCCTCGGCGCGTCCCTCCTCCTCCTCGCTGTCGTCGCCTCTTGCTTCTTATTCGCGCCCGCGGTCGTCTCTGATGTCGACGTCGTTGTCGTCCTTGTCGTCACTGCCGTCATCCTCGCCGCCTTCGTCCCTTGGCGGTTCACAAGGCCCGGCTACCGGCACCGGCGCCGGCGCTCTCGTGCCTCGCACTGCCTCTACCGTCCAATCCCGGTCAACCAGTGCTCGACATGGCCCGCTAAAGGAGCGCGCCATCCGGATGGTTCAGGCGGCGTACCGCGAGCTCTCGGGGCACTGCCCGATTTGTTTTGTCCTCCGCCTGCCGGACGACGAGCATATTTTGGCGGGGTGCAAGATGCGCAGAATCTTTCCCGGCTACGTGAAGGCCAAGTTCTCACCCTATGCTGCCTGCTACCTTTCCTACGCTCCTCAACTGATCTGCGGCTGCCGGGTCATCGGCGGCGATTCTCGGCTGGAGTGCCAGATCACCAACAACACGTGGATTCAAAGGGCCCTCTTTGTTCTCGCCTCCGACCCGGCCGCCTTCCAGAACGCCGTCGAGGTCGCCCGCTCTGGCTTCGGCGGTCTGCCCCCGTACTCGGTCGAGATTTCGTTCCCGGCGGAGGCGGGTGTGCCACCGCCGGAGTGGTTCTCCTGCGTACGCTGGCTGGACATTCAAGTATACCCGGCGTTTGTCCTGATTGTCGCTCTTCTTCTTCAGCCGTGACTCTCTCTCTCTCTCTCTCTCTCTCTCTCTATATCTGGCGGTCTTCTTACCGCCAAACGAAATGATTTCCGTACCGCCCGCTCTCCTAACCTCTTTCCGCCGGGCGGTCTTCTTACCGTCATAGGAATGATTACCTTGACACTCTGCCCTTTCTCCTTCTTTCCGCCGGGTGGTATTTATTATCACCGCCAAAGCAAATAATTACCTTGACACTCTGCCCATTCTGTATTCTCGTTCCTCTCTCTCTCTCTCTCTCTCATATATATGGTACTATCACCGCCAAAGCAAATAATTACTTTGCCGCCCGCTCTTCCACCCTCTTTCCGCCGGGCGGTCCTCATACCGTCAAAGCTATATCTCTCATCCTCTCTCTCTCTATTCCTCTTCACGTTCAAAGTAGAGATCAAAGGCGACAACGATGATTTGATTGATGTAGCTGTTGAGAGTCGAGCCTAGCTAACGTTGCGCGGGTTAGGCTAATTTTTTTGGCGGCCGAGGAGCCCACTGAGAATTACGTTGAGGCGACATGTTGGCGGTCAGGAAATTTGTCGTCGTCTTCGTCGTAGTAGCATCGCCTTCTTGCTCCTTCACGCTGCGTTCCCCAGCATCCGCCCGCCCGTCCTTCTCCCGAACGGTTATGCAAAATTCTCCTTCCCTTAAGCACCACCACCAGTAGCAGAACTGTCGCCGGGACCGTCTTTCCTCCAGCATCGCCGGTCGGAGCACTGTCGCCGGGATCGTCGGGTTTGCCAGCATTGCCAGTCGGAGCAAGGTCGCCAGGATCGTCGGCTTTGCCAGTATCGCCAGCCTCAGAACGACCGCCAGCCTCCTCGGTTGCTCCAACAGCAGCAGCAGCATCAGCCCGAGAACTGCCACCAGCACCGCCAGCACCGCCAACAGGTCCCTCTTCCGTACCCTCGTCCTGTTGCCACCATCATCGACGGTTCCAGCACCGCCAGTCGGAGCACGGTCTCCAGCATCGCCAG
Source organism: Tilletia indica (assembly GCA_001689995.1). Classification (NCBI taxonomy): domain Eukaryota; kingdom Fungi; phylum Basidiomycota; class Exobasidiomycetes; order Tilletiales; family Tilletiaceae; genus Tilletia; species Tilletia indica. The sequence continues at coordinate 12,628 of MAPW01000221.1, forward strand.
CCTCCTCGGTTGCTCCAACAGCAGCAGCAGCAGCACCAGCCCGGGAACTGCCGCCAGTTTCCTCAGTTCCGCCAGCACCGCCAGCACCGCCAACACCGTCAACAGGTCCCTTTCCCGTACCCTCGTCCTTGTTGCCACCATCATCGACATTTCCAGCACCACCAGTCGGAGCACGGTCTCCATCGCCATTTTGCCAGTATCGCCAGCCTCCTCGGTCGCTCCAACAGCAGCAGCAGCACCAGCTCCGGAACTACCGCCAGTCTCCTCAGTTCCGCCAGCACCGCCAGCACCGCCAACAGGTCCCTTTCTCGTACCCTCGTCCTGTTCGCCACCGCCAACTGTACCCTCGCCGCCAGGCTGATTGGCAGCGCGCTCCTCCATCTCCTCATCATCCCTCTGTCTGGCGGTCAAGGTAGTACGGGCAGCGGCGTCCTGCATGGCGGCGTCCTGCATGATGGCGTCCTGCATGGCGGTGTCGTCGTCGGCGGAGCTGTGTAGGATGCCGTTTACGTTGAGCAGCTGCTCAATCTCTCGAGTGTCCTGATCGTTGTCGTCTCCCAGAGGTCCTGACGAGGACTTGTCGAAAAGGAAGAGGGCGCTTTCGTCGAGGGGCTCTGCGCGGAGACTGTTGTCCATGGCGATATGCATCCAGTGGTCGTCCTCCTCGTGCTCCGTCTCCTCCCCCTCCTGCTCCTCCTCCTCCTCCTCGCTCTCGGGGGGCATAGAGACGGGCACCGTCGGAATCGCCAAGGCGGCCGCCAGTGGCGACATCGCCTCCTCCTCCTCCTCCTCCTCAACTACCTCGATCTCCTCTTCTTCGCTCTCCTCCTCACTCTCCTCTTCCCGAGCCTTGGCCTTTCCCTTCCCCTTGGCCGCGGCCTTCCCTTGGCTCGCCCTTTGCCCTTCCCTTTGCCCTTCCCTTTGCTCTTCTTCTGCTTCTTTGGCGGCGGTCGGAGCTCGTCGACTTCGCCGCTGTCGTCGTCGCCGGCAACGACGTCGGCCAGGGTGGTCCTGCGGCGCTTGGGTGGCTGATGCGCAGAGCTCGAACGCGAGCGAGTGGCGGACGACGGACCTGCCGTAGGGGCCGGTGGTCGGGTTGGCGATTTGGTCGGCGGTCGGGTTGGCGATTTGGTCGGCGGTCCCTCCTTTGCTGGGGTTGGCGGTTTGATCGGCGGTCCCTCCTCTGCTGTCGCAGGGGGGTCTTCTCTGTCCTCGCCTTCTTCCGGTACAGCTCCAGCGCCAGACGCTCTGCCGCCGCGCCAGATTGGTGATCTCCGCCAGCTCTTTCTTGTTCAGCTTATTGGCCGTCCTGCCCGCCCGCAGTTCCCGCCAATACACCTTCATGTCCTCGTCGTCGTCCAAGAGCGGACGCCCTTGCCAGCGGACCAGATTCTGTCCGGGTCGGGCATCGGCTGTCCCAGCCTCGCCAGCACCTTTGTCAACTCCTCAGGCTCCTTGGTCTGTATGTAAGAGAAGATCGTGTCAGTGGGCGGCGAGTGCGTTGAGGCGGTTATAGTTGGCGGTGCTGATGAATTGAACTCACCGGCATCTTCAACCATCTATATTGGCAATTGTGACAGCAGGGAGGGACTTCTCTGCCTTTGTCCATCCCTCCGTGGCGGCTCCGCTCCACCGCCAGGAAGCCTTCTGCTTCTGGTTCGCCCGAGAACCCGTCGGATTCCATCTCCAACAGAGCCGGCAGTACGTACCATCCGCCGCCACAGGATGCGCCCACACTTCTCCGCCCGCTCCTCTGCGTCGGTCGTGATGATGCTTGCCGACCCCGCCTTGACGGTGCTCTTCCCCATGCGCATGGCCCTGATAAGCTCCTCGACCGCCTCCGCCAGGGCCCAGTACCCGTCGGGCAACTCCCAGCGCTCCTCCGCCATCGCGTCGATGACTCGAATGCACTCCTCTAGGACGAGGATTCTGACCGATCGATATGGACTGGCCAGCGCGAGGGCGAGAAGAGAGTCGGCTTCCGACCGGAGCGCCTCGACGGTGTCGTCTACCGTGTCCAGGGCGTCGCTGCCACCGCCGGGCGGTTTGTCGTCTCCTTCCCGCAGCGCCTTTGTCTCCAACATCCAAACGGCGTCCTCGTCTGCAGCCACCTCCTGCCACTCTTCCCCCGCCACCTGCCCCTCTTCCCCTGCTGGTTCTCCTCTCCTTCTGGACCCTGAACGCCAACATGCTCTTCCTCCTCTTCTCCGGCGGCGTATCCGTTGTGTCTTCCTCCGGCGGCGTATCCGTTGTCGGCGGCGGTGCCGGAGGAAAAGGAGCGAGCGTTAGATCGGTCGAGCCTACCCCGAGTTCCTCCATCCTTTCCCGTACCCGTTCCTCGAGCTCTTCCCGGACACGACCGCCAACGACCGGATCGGCGAGGAGGGTCGAGATGAAGCAGAAACCCAGATGGAATCTCTGTGACTCTAGGTGAATTTCTCCGCCAGCGATGCGAATCGGACCGCCATCGCGTTGATGGGTGCCAGCGGATCGGCTGACGGGCTGTCCTCGTCCGACGGGCTGTGTCTGTTGTTGGAGCTCTGAGGATGCTGATTATGCTGTTGTTGGAGCTGCTGCTGCGGCAGCGGCTGTTGTTGAGGAGGTTGATGAGCTGCTGCTGCTGCTGCTGCTGCTGCTGCGGCGGCGGCGTCGGCAGCGGCGGCAGTGGTTGTTGTTGTTGAAGAGGCTGCTGCTGCTCTTGTTGTTGGAGCTGCGGCGGCGGCAACGGTTGTTGTTGAGGAGGCTGCTCCTGCTCTTGTTGTAGCTGTTGATGTTGAAGCTGCTGCTCCTGCTCCTGTTCTCTTGATGTTGGAGTTGCTGCGCGTCGGCTGCCTCAACCGGCGACGGTCCTGGCGGCGAGATCCCGTTCGGGGTGACTGCCGGGCTCAGCTCCTGATCTGCCCGCCGGCCGTCGTCGGCGGTCGCTGACGCGTCTGTACCTGTCATTTGGGGGAAATTGGGAGGTGTCTGAGGGAGGTAAGGGGCAGATGCGACGTAGAGAAGAGCGGATGGGGTGGTAGTGTGAGGATGGGGGCAGAGGCGGGAGGGTTTGTGGTGATTATGGTGGTGATGTTTGTCGCCGCCGTCGTCGAGAAGGATGAGGTCGAGCCTGTCGGCGGTTTTGCGGTTTTTTTCTTTTTCTTTTTTCTTCCAAAAACGCCGAGGCATCCGCGCACCAACGCCAAAGCCGAGCAAACGGCGATTCGGAACGATTCCGTTCTGTTGGAAAAGTCGTCTTGCAAGCAAGGGGTCTTATTTGAGGGTCTCCTATTTTACTTGCCGAAATGTAATTTTTTTCTTTTCTTCAGGCGGTCCGGCGGTGGAGACCAATGCAAAAGCCCCAAAGACATTACATACCGTCAGCGCGTCGACAGCGATCCAAGAATGAACAGACGAAGCCTCTTTCTGAAGTGCATACGAGTGCTTTCTCCTTTTTGTCTATAAGATACGTTCGTGTGTGTTCGCTTCTGGAAAGTTGTGCTACCTTGATGTCGTCGTTGCGTCTCCATCCAAACTTCCACAACGACCTGAAAACCCAATGACCGCCGAGATCTTTGCGCGTCCGCTCGGTTACACCCTCGGAGAGGAAATCGGGCGAGGAGGAAACGCGCGAGTGTTTCGGGGGTTCAAGACTTGCGACCAGGAGGGTCAGGCTGGCGACTCGGTCGCGGCGATCAAGTACATTGCATACAGGCGTATCATTCCTCGCCTCCCTTCTTCCGGCACACTCGGCGATCTACCCTACCCTAATGCTGGCACCACTGAGTCTCCCACTGCCGACGTTCGTGCCCTGACCCCTCGCCGGCAACCTCTTGACTTCCGTGCTCTAGAGAAGGAGGTTTGCATCCATCGCATCCTCCGGCACGATTCCATCGTGCGTTTTCTCGGCGCTGAGGAGGTTGGGGTGCCTGAAGAACGATCGCCGGCGGCGGCGGCAGCGGCGGCGGCGGCGCCGGGACTATACATCGTCTTGGAGCTCGCTCCCGAAGGAGACCTTTTCAATAAGATTCGTGAGTACCCACTCTACCTGTTCTTCCTGGCCGTCTGTCAGTCTGTCTTACATATACACTGTACCGCCGCTCTCCAGCTCCCGACCAAGGCTTAGACGAGAACACGGCGAAGGGTTATTTCCGCCAGCTTCACGACGGGCTCGTATACCTCCACCGCCATGGAGTCGCCCACAGGGATATCAAGGCCGAGAACCTGCTGATCGGTGCCGACGGTGAGCCGCTTGTTCATGATGATGGAAGGGACGCTGGGAGACAGGACTGACATCCTCTCACTCTCATTACCCAGGACGGCTGAAGATTTCGGATTTCGGCTGCTGTACGATATACCGCTACCAGGGCAAGGAGCGGGTCTTGCACGGTCCCTGCGGCACGATCCCATACATGCCTCCCGAAAGCCTGTACAAGGCTATCGCGGCGAGGCGTTCGACGTCTGGAGTGCGGGAATCATACTGTTCACTCTGCTCTCTGGCGGTATGGTTCACTTTCTTCTTCCCTCTCCCTCCGCCTGGGCAGTTTCTGACGTGCTCTTTTCACCCTGTTGTCACAGCCCTGCCATGGACGGTCGCCTCTTCGGATCGGAGTCGCGGCTACCGTTTCTGGGAGGCTGGCGAGCTCATCTTCGTTGAGCCCTGGAACGAGTTCTCGCTTGGAGCGCTAGGTGAGTGTTGTTTGGCGAAGGTCATCTATCTACATGTAGGGTAACCAGGTCCTTCCTTTTTCTCCGCACCACAGCCTTGCTCCGAGGCATGCTGGCAGTCGAGGAGGAGGACCGCTTCGACTTCGAACGCGTCGGTCGGCACCCGTGGGTGGCCGGGTGAAGTCGCTCTGAGGATCGACCCTCCCGAAGCTTGGAACAGAAGGACCGATCGTTCAACCGCCACCGCCGGGCGATCATCCTTCTTAGCACCGCCAGGCGGATATATGCATTCTCTTCGAATCCGAAGCGGATGTATGCCTCTCTCTCATCTTTCTCGTCACCGCTCGGTGGATTTATAAATGTACTCTCTTCGAATCCTACGCGTATGTATGCTTCTCCATAATATTCTCGTAATCTTCCAGCCACCGCCAGGCGAGTATATATATGCACGGATGTATGCACTCTCTAACCCCACCGCCGGCATTATTCTCGTAATCTTCCAGCCACCGCCAGGCGGGTATATATATGCACGGATATATGCACTCTCTAACCCCACCGCCGGGCGATCATCCTTCTTAGTCACCGCCAGGCGGGTATATGCACCCTCTTTCGTTGATGTGAACACCCGCCTGCCTGGCGACTGTATGCTCTTCTCTCGGCACTGATATAGACCTAAATCAATATCTAAACTGCACACGTTGAGGTATCATCCTCAGGTTATCTGTCAGGTATCTATCTGGACAGGGTTCATTGGATGACCGAAGTAGAGAACGTCAACGACTCTTCGACGAGTGAGCGTTCGACCACTGAGCGTTCGACGTTACATACCCTACCATCATCATTCCTCCCTTCGACCACCACTTCCTCCACACTTCGTTCACACCTTCGACCACCACTTCCTCTAGCTCCGTCCTCAACTCGTTCAGCTCCGTTCCAACATGAACGCGTCCTCCGCAGCGCGTGATTTGCCCTCTTCGGACGACTTCCCGTCTGATTACGACGAAGAGACGTTGCGCCTGCTGGAGCCTTACATTGGACGAGTCATTTCGGTGAGTACAGCTGGTCATTGAATCAATAGCATCTCAGCAAGGTTGGAAGGATACTGATCGGTTTACCTCTCCTTCCCGTGGCCCGCGCCTGGCAGAGCACGCCCCCTGTGCCCAATGAGGCTGATCATGCAGCTCCGGCGGTCGACGCAGACCGCCCACCGCCAACGACGGAAATGCCTGTCGCATCCGATCCACCCTTGCCTCCGCCAGCAATCACGTCAGCGTCGACAGAGGCTGAGGACGAGGCCAGCAGCGCTGGATCGATAGCACCTTGGCATCCGCCCTCCTTGCCCTCATCGGTCTTCTTGGCGGGAGACGGGGATGTGATCATGGGACAGGCGGGAAGCGCCGACGCAGAGGGTGAGTCCGACTTTCTCTCTTCTTCTCTAATCCGTAACTTGCCTGACTCTTGCTCTCTCTCTCTCTCTCTCAAAGGACACCAGGACAAGGACGAGGAGCTCAACTCGGAGGACGTCCCGCCCGCTGTGCTCGCTGCCAACGTACGTTTCCAGTTCTCACTATCGGGCTGCGTATATGCCTCCATTGAACGCGTCTCCGTCAATTCAGACACCGCCCTCTGCCCAACTGGATCACAAGCAACACACTTCAGACAGTGTCGACGATGAGGTTATCATGGTACGTCAACCCTTCCATCTCTATCGACAGAGACACTTGTGAAGCTCATCTTTTTTCTTATCTGTTGGCAGTCCCAGACCGAACTCTTGGATTCCGATGTGCCCACCCTCGCCGAGCTTTCCCAGCGGGTGCTAACCCAGTGCTTTGCCGAGTGGGACCGGGAGCGCGCCAGGCTCCACCGCCAAATCATCAACCGTGACGAACTCATCGCCGAGCTCCGCCGCCAGATTGCTTCTCTCCGCTCTCCTTCCGACAACTAATAAGGCAGCACTTGTCGGCCCTGACTTCGGTAATGTAGTCTCGAAACTTCCCACGGCCAGTTCCGTCAGAGTATCCATGTAAGGTTTGCATTAGCCGGTGTTCGATCGTTGTGGCGCTTCGATCGAAGCGCCACACAACTCTAAGTTTTCGATAAGGGTGCAGCACATTCAATGCGGGGACACTCTCAGAACAAAGGGAGTGGGCAAGCGAGAGGGTGGGAGACGAGCATTCACATTCTTTTAGAGGATGACACAGTTTCAAGAAGTACACAATTCAATTCGGGATGGAAGCACCGCCGCAAGTCACATACTTGGCGGTTGATCGCCCGGTGCTCGGCAGTTTCTCTGTGATGATCAGCTGGAGTAGGTGTGACGAATTCGGCTAGATCTTCATGTTTGCCCACTCCCACATCATCTGATCGTCGGGGTCTTCGAACTCCATCGCATCGTCGGACGAAGTTGATGCTGGGACCGCCAAGGTAGCCCCTGCCCGAGGAGAGATCTCCTGCTCCATGTGCTCCTCTGCTGCCCTCCGCCTATCCAAATGCATGGACGCTAACCCCATGCCAACACACTTTCCAGCAACAAGCAAATTGCTTGCAGGCACTGGAGCAGAGACAAGCGGCGATATGCAGGCGTTTTTAATCAAACGCTTGTCTCTGGCGAAGTGCCCGAATCCCATTCAATCGAGGGCCGCTTGTCTCTGGTCTGATGCCCGCTTGTCATGACACGCTAAACGCTGGGCGTTTTTAATTGATTGTCTTCCTGGCCGCTTGTTGTGCACCAGAGCGTGGACAAGCAAATTGATTTTGTGCAGCCCGCTTGTTGTGGCACCAGAGCTGTGTGCAGAAAAACTGACCAACCTTATTAGGCTCCTTTCCCGCAGATTCAACTTTCAGGCATCAGAGCGTGGACAAGCGAAATTATCACTCCCTCCTCCACTCACCACGGCACCGCAGCAGTGTAAAAAAAAAATTCAATCACCGTCTTGGCGCTCTTTCCCCTCATTCCCGCCATCTGTGCACCAGAGCACGGACAAGCAATTTTTCCCCACTCATCGTGGCGCCTGTATGCTCTCCCGCACGTGAGAAGCAGCGTCTTGCAAATTATTGCAGAAGCCGCCTTCCTCCCTCCCCCCCCCACCCCTTCTGTTTGCCCTGCTCGCCCCACTCCTCATATGTCCATCGATCCCCTTTTTTCGCATCGCAGCGCTGTGCCACAGTCACGCCCCTGCACGATAGGGGGTGCTTCCTAACCATTCGCTCTCTCCTTTCATTATAACCCGCAAAGAACCCCCTCGTGGTTCAGCCCCGTGCGCCGTGGCAAGCGCCATTTTTTTTTCTCCCAGTACAACCACCAAAGAAAATAATAGCCCTGCCTATCCTCAGAATAACTTGTTACCATGAGCAAACATTTGTTTGCGGACGGCGACAGACCGCCAGGTAAAAGACCAGGCCGGGTCAGACCAAGGCAACCGTGAGGTGTTCACCAATGTATCCCAAGCCTGACAATATCCTTTTTCGGCCCGTCTTGGCAGCCGCTTACCCGTATCCATGCCGATCCCCCATCAGCTGGACTCATGCTCAACCGTAGAACCGGCCGTCTTTTTCGTGTTCTGGTACTATGCAGTCTATACGAAATTTATACCTTCCTCACCTTCAAAATTTTTTGACCCAGTCATATCTGCCCCCAGATGGGACCAGTTGGGGTCACCATGAGCCAGCAACCAAAAACTGCCTGCCGATGACAACTTCCTTTTTTTCGAATTTTCGCAGTCGATCACCAGTTTCGGTAACGATCCGCACATCAGCTGGAGTCATGCTCGAGCGTAAGAGCGGGCAGTCTTCATTCCGTTGGGTTACTATACAGTCCGCGCGAAATCATTACATACTCACTTGTCACTTCACCTTCAGCTTTTGGGCTTAGTCATCTTAGGGGGGTTAGGGTTAGGGTTTTGGGGTTAGGTTATGCGGCTGTTTAGATATCAAAGAGAAGAAGCAGGGTTAGGGGTTAGGGGGTTAGGTTATGCGGCTGTTTAGATATCAAAGAGAAGAAGCAATCCTGTAACTACAATTTATCCATGCCCGAGACAAGACAGCCACCCCTCCTTGACATCCGCGAGTGAAAACACCCGAGAATGATGCTGCCGAAATCCCACCACTTAGACAAACTTGAGCCACCCGTGCACTACTTGGTCCCCTGTATCAGGGGCTAGTCAATGGGCGTACACCACTGGCACACAATTGATGCCAGGGCCGTTTACTTCCCACAACCCCAACGGTGCACAAAAGGCACCAGCGTCACTCCACGTGACCTCATCCCGGCCATCCATCCCCAAAGTATCCACCTCCGCTCTGGTAATCCGCCCGACAGACCATACCCCCACTCCGGTCGAGCCGGATTTGGTGAGAGAGACTCTTCTGACTGCACCCATCAACCGTCGGGAAAGGGTGGTAACCCAGGCGGGATCTGGTGCGGTGAGTGTGTCGGGGTCCAGGGAGAGCACATCGGTCATCACACCTCGATCAACCATACGGCCTCACACAGGTCCAAGCACGACAACACACACCAACACACAGCCCATCCTCCCGCTAACCTCCAGCAATCCCTTGCCAAAATACAGACGTCCCCCCCAGCCGGGTCGGCAGCCCGCCAGAAATTTATAACGCGCGGCGGCGAAGAGGCTACCCCTTCCCGCGCGAGGGGTCCACGGCCATCACCCGGCACAATGTTGTTGAACAGAGCCCAGAACCGCGTACCCGTGCCGGACGCTGTAGTTGCGTACACGCCGGTCCGCCACAACCCCAGGAAATACGTGTTGAAGTACCCCCAGAGCACAGCCAATCACCGGCCCCCAATGGTTGAACACCAAGAAGGCCACATTTCGATGCATGATGGCAGAATTGGCACCATGTACGGTTTTTTTTTTTTTTTTTTTTTTTTTTGTGAAACGATTCAAAGCGCCGCACTCGTACTCGCAGCAGCACGCTGAGCACTGGTGCTGTCGGTGCCTGCTTGGATCAGAGCGTAGATGCCGTCGTAGCCTACGTCTTTGAATGGCTTGCTCGGGTCATAGCCCTTGTCCTTGCCCAGATGAGGATTGTGGAACAAGATGCCCTGACCAGCAGCACGCGCGTTGAGCTCCCTCCTCAGCTCCTGGCGCTCAATGCGGGAGGGAATGCCCAGACCCAGAGCACGGTAGATCTCCTTGTCCGGCTCCTTCAGCGTCGGGTCGAACAAGCGGGGATCCAGCACAGCATATTGCTCCACCGTGTTGGGCAGGCAGCGTCCATTGACCATGTAGGTGCGAGTGGTGCAACCAGGTGGATGAGGTGGGCCTGTCTCGGCCCTGGGGGCATCACCCGTCGGCGAGGAGCAGGTGGCGGTCTCGGCTCGTGCACGATGACTGGTGTGCCATCATGCACAGCCATCGTGGTGTCGGTGTCCGGCTCCGGAACAGGAACCGCATTCCGGGCATGACGCTGAGCTGCCTTCTCCTTTTTCTTTTGCGCGCGAGTCTTGTCGGCTGTCCGGGCTTCTTTCAGCTCGTGGCCGTCTGGGTCTTGCGGTTGAGCCGGTCAATGTAGACCATCAGCTTCCGGAATTGCGAGTAGCGCTGCTTGTTGAGGTAGTCGTCCGGACGCGTGTAGTTGTGCGTTGTAAACACGTGGGGTTCCTTCTTCTTCCCCTCGTCCTCATCGCTCTCATCCTCGTCTCCCTTCTTCTTCTTCCCTCGTCCTCATCGCTGTCATCATCGTCTCCCTTCTCTTCTTCCCCTTCTCCTTCTTCTTCTTCGTCTGTCGCTTGGGTGGTGCCAGAGCAGGCTGAAAGGCAGCAATAGCACGATCCAGACTCCGCCGGTCGGACTCGCTGACCTCCGGATAACACTTGTGCTTCGCCGCACACTCGTCAATGCAGCTCCGCTTTAGAATCTCCCACAGCCCGAGCATCTGGTCCGTGCACAGAAGCGGTTGATCCGCCACTCGATGGCACGCGTCCTTGTTTCGCGGTCCTCGATGAAGATAGCGCATCGGGCCGGGGCTCGGTCATGGCTGGGCGGCTGAGTGGGACCGGCAGACGAGCCGAGGGCAGGATGTACTGGATCAGCCTCGACTCGGCACGTTCAAGGCCGTACCATGTACGCCGCAGCTGATTGTGGGGTGGACTGGGGTCTTGGGCAGTAGGTCCAGGATCGTCCGGGTGTCATCGACGTTTGGAAGCCGCTCTAGTATCTCCGCGGACCGAGTACGCGCAATCAGGCCCGTCTCCCACGGTGTGCCCACTGCGTCCGGACCCTCCAGCTCGGTTATCCGCAGCGTCGCCACAGAAGTCGGCTCCAGCCCGAGCATGTGTTGCCGAAGCATGACCGCCAGCTTGTACATGCGCTCTCGTGGGTGGTTAGACCGAGGACGGAGCCGAGGACGTGGACCGGGTTCTTATCCGTGCTCCGGTCGGCGATCCAAATGACGGCTTCCCTATGGTGAGCGTCGAAATCGGCCGTCCAGTTGTCTTTGTTCACAGTTTGCTCCGGCCGTGCACGATGACTCACGTGCCATCGTGCATGGGTCTTGGTCGGCGGACGCTCAAAGACCATATGCCACAGTAAAGCACCGCCATAGTCCAACAGCGGTCGGGCTAGTGTCTTGTACACCGACAATCGCACAGCCGGGGTCCAACGCCGACCGATGGTGGCCAAGTAGCGGAGCATCCCCGTCGCCTTTTTGAGATTGGTCCGACATCGGGCTGGAAAATCCACGCCGTCGTACCGATGGGGAAATCCAAGGTAGGCGTACTCGGTTACCTCGGGCAGGTTGCGATTGCCGATCTGGAGCGGCCAGGTCTCCTCTCGGTCCGGCTCAATGACCTCAGCCGACTTGTCCACATTGATCGTCATGCTGTTCACAGTGCACCAATTTTCCAGCCGCTGCAGCATCTCCTTCAGCTTCTCCCGCGTCGAGGCCCGCAGCTTGAGATCGTCGGCGTACAGCAGCGTCTGCGTGGCATCGTCGGACTCGTTCTCGGTGGGGATGTTGACCTCCGTCGGTAGATCATCAATATAGACATTGAATAGATACGGCGCCAGGAGAGAGCCCTGGAAGAGGCCACGGATCCGCTCGAAGGAGGTGGGTGACATGGTCCCATTCACATTGATGTACGACCTGTCCCGATGCTGAGGCTGTAGATGAGAGCGAGCTTGGCAGGGTGCATTCCCCGGGCGCTGAGCTTGTGAAGAGCCGAGGCATGGCCGTACGGTCGTAGGCCTGCTTGAGATCGATAAAAACTTGGTAGCATTCGCCGCCTTGGGCCGCATCTGTATGGGCTACGAGAGCGTGTGACACCGTGCTGTGGCCGGACCGGAAGCCGGCCTGGGCGGGTGGAATAGATTATCGGCCGGAGTGAAGGACGCCAACAGACACTTCTCGAACAGACGGCGAAATAGAACGGTGAGAGAGATCGGGCGCATCTCTTCAATGGTGCGGAACTCGTTCTGCCGTACCCCACTGGTTTCTGCATCGGGTACGTTCGCATGCGTCGTAGCCGCCCCTTTCGGAATGGGGTGCACCAGGCTGGTATTCCAACGAAGAGGAGTGAGTCCTGAACGGGCGCAGAGCTCGAAGAGATGAGCCAGGAGCTGCCCCAGACCGTCCTCGGCCAATGCCTTGATGAGAACCGGGTGAATACCGTCTGGTCCGGCTGAGCGGGCGACCGGATAGTCTTGTATGGCACGCTGCACGGCATCCAAATGAAAGGCCTTGAGCAGCTCCGGATCCGGCTCGGGCTGCCGCAGTGGGCGAAAGGGCATCTGGAAGTCTTCCGGGACATCGGGAGTGTATAGTTCCCCGTAGAACGCCATGGCATCCTCGGATACCGTTCTGGACTCTGGGTAGCGCGAAACCAAGACGGCTTGGGATCCGCGCTGCGACCGTCGGTACTGGCGCACGGCAGACGACGCCGACGGGCTGGACTCGAGACCTTGGCCCAGATAGTCCGGTTGAGATTTGATTCCGGTCGCCGAATAGGTTCCAAAGGCGCGGCTGGTCACATCCCAGAGGGTGCGTCCGATCAGCCGGTCGGCCTTGTTGATGGTGCCCTGTGCTGACCCGGGGTCGAGGTGGTGACGTGCCTTTTTGAGTGCCGCCAGCACCTTGGGATAGGCGCGATGCCAATGCCAGAGCAACGCCCGCTTGCGCTTCTCGTTGTCGAGGTATTTCAACTGCAAACATGGAAAGAGGAACGGGTAAGACGCTGTGCACCATGCCTCGTGTGCCATCGTGCACAGAAAAAACAAGACTCACCTGTAGGCGCATGGTAGGCTGTAGGAGGGGATCGTCCATGCATTTGACATCTGGATCGGTCTTCGGACGGATACGTCGCGGTTCCAGGCGGCGTGTACCTCGAGAATGGGATGGCACGTCTTGAACATGCGGCCGGGATCGTGGGCCACAAAGCCAGCGGTGATGCCCGGACGGACGAGGACGTGATCGAGGGTGACTCCTCGTGGGCTGTTGGCCGCAGGACGGAGGTGGGTGATGCTGTGCTCGGTTATGAAGTCGTTGAATACATCGAGGCGGGCCTTGGGTCCCGTAGACTTGTCGCCAAAGGCACTGCCAAAGTGGATGTTGATGTCGCCAAGGATGATATCCGGAAGGCCTCCACTGCGGGGGCGAAGATAGGTCTTGAAGGAGTGCAGCTGGGCCGGGTTATCGGGTACGGACTCGGGGATGTACACGGCATGCACCATTCGGCCGCCCAGGGTGACGCTGATGCTGTAAGGGGTGGTCTCACTGATCGAGATCAGGCCCCGCACCCGAGATCCCGCCCAGAGCGCCAGTCCACCATGCCGATGGCCCATGTCCACCCACCCGCGTACCTTGGCCTCGGGCGTGGTCAGGTAGAGGTCTGCCCCCAGCGTTGCGAGGCCACTCTCGCAGTGCCACGTCTCCCCCACGAAGAGAAGGGTGTCCTTGTCCGCGCGATCCATCAGATCCAAGGCCTTGTCCCGGTGTAGCCCCGTCACGTTGCAATATAGGATCCTCACCTGGACTGCCTCTTGCCGGATGGCAGGAGAGCCCCGTGCACGATGGCAGAAGAGGCACCGTGCACGGGATGGCTGTGCATGGTGGCAGAAGAGGCACCGTGCACAGGATGGTTAGAGAACGGTCAGGAACGGGGTCAGAACCCACCAAGAGGAGACGACCGCTGCCGACCGAAATGAGGGAAGGGGGAATGGTCAGGGAGGGCAAAAGGTCAGCTTATATAGACATGAGGAGGAGGGGCCAGATGAAAATTTTCTTCCTGGGTCGTCCTTCGGAAGAAGCAAAAAAGGAAATCGGCGCACGTGCGCATGGGAAGAAGAAGCTGAATTGGCGGGGTCGTGGGAAAAGGAAAAGAGGAGAGAAGGTTCTAGAACCAAAGGTAGGTCAGCTCGTGCTCACGTGCAAGGAAGGCCTTGGCAAGCGTAGGGCGATCCTTGGTCTCGTGATCGAGGCGGATATCACGGAGGGTGGCCAGGAAGCGAGCACGGGCCTCGGTGATGGCCGACGGGATCGGGGGTGGTCCGAGCGTCGATCCGGAATCTCCGAAGATGGCTTGGAAGGGGGGAACAGAGGACAGGGCCATGGGAGTGCCGACAATTCCGTCCAATCCAAGAGTGCGGATCCGCATCTGGAAGAGAGGCAGGGTCGCCGGCTTGAGGACGACCACGGCCACGTTGTCCTGGTGATGACGGATGTGCAGGATCCGGCTGGTGTCGAATCCGAGAGTGTACAGGCTGGAGCAGATTTGACTCGGCTTTGCACGGACCAGGCCGGACCACCAAGCCAGCTCGGGCTCGGGAGAGAAGGTTCCCGACTCAGGAGAGTCGCCGGTGAGCAGGGTCTGTATGGCGAGAGCCTGAGCCTCCCATCCGTCGACGGCCACGATCTCGTCCTCGTCGTCGATGGCCATGGCGCGCTGGGGACTGTCCGGCGGCGTAGTGACGTTGGTTTGGGCTGAGAAAGGGTCACTCATCGGCTGGTCCTCCGGCGCATGCTCCGTCAGATCGAGCTCGGTGACCGGCTGCGAGCTAGGCACAATGACATCACCCGTTGGCAGAGATGCCACGCGCTTGCGCTTAGCGATCCGATCGGCCAGCGGGCTCGAGATGGCCGGCGAAGACATCAGAAGGAGGTCGCTCCCGATCTTGGTTGACGTAGAGGACAAGTCGCTCCCAATCTTGGTCGCCGTGGTGGCGCAAGAAGTCCCACCTGGCGTGTCCGAGGCCGCCGGCTGGACGGGTGTCATGGGTTGCCGGAAGCCGGGATCGTTGGACGGCTGTTTTGGGGTTAGGGGGTTAGGTTATGCGGCTGTTTAGATATCAAAGAGAAGAAGCAATCCTGTAACTACAATTTATCCATGCCCGAGACAAGACAGCCACCCCTCCTTGACATCCGCGAGTGAAAACACCCGAGAATGATGCTGCCGAAATCCCACCACTTAGACAAACTTGAGCCACCCGTGCACTACTTGGTCCCCTGTATCAGGGGCTAGTCAATGGGCGTACACCACTGGCACACAATTGATGCCAGGGCCGTTTACTTCCCACAACCCCAACGGTGCACAAAAGGCACCAGCGTCACTCCACGTGACCTCATCCCGGCCATCCATCCCCAAAGTATCCACCTCCGCTCTGGTAATCCGCCCGACAGACCATACCCCCACTCCGGTCGAGCCGGATTTGGTGAGAGGACTCTTCTGACTGCACCCATCAACCGTCGGGAAAGGGTGGTAACCCAGGCGGGATCTGGTGCGGTGAGTGTGTCGGGGTCCAGGGAGAGCACATCGGTCATCACACCTCGATCAACCATACGGCCTCACACAGGTCCAAGCACGACAAGTGCACACACCAACACACAGCCCATCCTCCCGCTAACCTCCAGCAATCCCTTGCCAAAATACAGACGTCCCCCCCAGCCGGGTCGGCAGCCCGCCAGAAATTTATAACGCGCGGCGGCGAAGAGGCTACCCCTTCCCGCGCGAGGGGTCCACGGCCATCACCCGGCACAATGTTGTTGAACAGAGCCCAGAACCGCGTACCCGTGCCGGACGCTGTAGTTGCGTACACGCCGGTCCGCCACAACCCCAGGAAATACGTGTTGAAGTACCCCCAGAGTCACAGCCAATCACCGGCCCCCCAATGGTTGAACACCAAGAAGGCCACATTTCGATGCATGATGGCAGAATTGGCACCATGTACGGTTTTTTTTTTTTTTTTTTTTTTTTTGTGAAACGATTCAAAGCGCCGCACTCGTACTCGCAGCAGCACGCTGAGCACTGGTGCTGTCGGTGCCTGCTTGGATCAGAGCGTAGATGCCGTCGTAGCCTACGTCTTTGAATGGCTTGCTCGGGTCATAGCCCTTGTCCTTGCCCAGATGAGGATTGTGGAACAAGATGCCCTGACCAGCAGCACGCGCGTTGAGCTCCCTCCTCAGCTCCTGGCGCTCAATGCGGGAGGGAATGCCCAGACCCAGAGCACGGTAGATCTCCTTGTCCGGCTCCTTCAGCGTCGGGTCGAACAAGCGGGGATCCAGCACAGCATATTGCTCCACCGTGTTGGGCAGGCAGCGTCCATTGACCATGTAGGTGCGAGTGGTGCAACCTGGTGGATGAGGTGGGCCTGTCTCGGCCCTGGGGGGCATCACCCGTCGGCGAGGAGCAGGTGGCGGTCTCGGCTCGTGCACGATGACTGGTGTGCCATCATGCACAGCCATCGTGGTGTCGGTGTCCGGCTCCGGAACAGGAACCGCATTCCGGGCATGACGCTGAGCTGCCTTCTCCTTTTTCTTTTGCGCGCGAGTCTTGTCGGCTGTCCGGGCTTCTTTCAGCTCGTGGCCGTCTGGGTCTTGCGGTTGAGCCGGTCAATGTAGACCATCAGCTTCCGGAATTGCGAGTAGCGCTGCTTGTTGAGGTAGTCGTCCGGACGCGTGTAGTTGTGCGTTGTAAACACGTGGGGTTCCTTCTTCTTCCCCTCTCTCATCGCTCTCATCATCGTCTCCCTTCTTCTTCTTCCCCTCGTCCTCATCGCTCTCATCATCGTCTCCCTTCTTCTTCTTCCCCTTCTCCTTCTTCTTCTTCGTCTGTCGCTTGGGTGGTGCCAGAGCAGGCTGAAAGGCAGCAATAGCACGATCCAGACTCCGCCGGTCGGACTCGCTGACCTCCGGATAACACTTGTGCTTCGCCGCACACTCGTCAATGCAGCTCCGCTTTAGAATCTCCCACAGCCCGAGCATCTGGTCCGTGCACAGAAGCGGTTGATCCGCCACTCGATGGCACGCGTCCTTGTTTCGCGGTCCTCGATGAAGAAGCGCATCGGGCCGGGGCTCGGTCATGGCTGGGCGGCTGAGTGGGACCGGCAGACGAGCCGAGGGCAGGATGTACTGGATCAGCCTCGAGCTCGGCACGTTCAAGGCTCGTACCATGTACGCCGCAGCTGATTGTGGGGTGGACTGGGGTCTTGGGCAAGTAGGTCCAGGATCGTCCGGGTGTCATCGACGTTTGGAAGCCGCTCTAGTATCTCGCGGACCGAGTACGCGCAATCAGGCCCGTCTCCCACGGTGTGCCCACTGCGTCCGGACCCTCCAGCTCGGTTATCCGCAGCGTCGCCACAGAAGTCGGCTCCAGCCCGAGCATGTGTTGCCGAAGCATGACCGCCAGCTTGTACATGCGCTCTCGTGGGTGGTTAGACCGAGGACGGAGCCGAGGACGTGGACCGGGTTCTTATCCGTGCTCCGGTCGGCGATCCAAATGACGGCTTCCCTATGGTGAGCGTCGAAATCGGCCGTCCAGTTGTCTTTGTTCACAGTTTGCTCCGGCCGTGCACGATGACTCACGTGCCATCGTGCATGGGTCTTGGTCGGCGGACGCTCAAAGACCATATGCCACAGTAAAGCACCGCCATAGTCCAACAGCGGTCGGGCTAGTGTCTTGTACACCGACAATCGCACGCCGGGGTCCACGCCGACCGATGGTGGCCAAGTAGCGGAGCATCCCCGTCGCCTTTTTGAGATTGGTCCGACATCGGGCTGGAAAATCCACGCCGTCGTACCGATGGGGAAATCCAAGGTAGGCGTACTCGGTTACCTCGGGCAGGTTGCGATTGCCGATCTGGAGCGGCCAGGTCTCCTCTCGGTCCGGCTCAATGACCTCAGCCGACTTGTCCACATTGATCGTCATGCTGTTCACAGTGCACCAATTTTCCAGCCGCTGCAGCATCTCCTTCAGCTTCTCCCGCGTCGAGGCCCGCAGCTTGAGATCGTCGGCGTACAGCAGCGTCTGCGTGGCATCGTCGGACTCGTTCTCGGTGGGGATGTTGACCTCCGTCGGTAGATCATCAATATAGACATTGAATAGATACGGCGCCAGGAGAGAGCCCTGGAAGAGGCCACGGATCCGCTCGAAGGAGGTGGGTGACATGGTCCCATTCACATTGATGTACGACCTGTCCCGATGCTGAGGCTGTAGATGAGAGCGAGCTTGGCAGGGTGCATTCCCCGGGCGCTGAGCTTGTGAAGAGCCGAGGCATGGCCGTACGGTCGTAGGCCTGCTTGAGATCGATAAAAACTTGGTAGCATTCGCCGCCTTGGGCCGCATCTGTATGGGCTACGAGAGCGTGTGACACCGTGCTGTGGCCGGACCGGAAGCCGGCCTGGGCTGGGTGGAATAGATTATCGGCCGGAGTGAAGGACGCCAACAGACACTTCTCGAACAGACGGCGAAATAGAACGGTGAGAGAGATCGGGCGCATCTCTTCAATGGTGCGGAACTCGTTCTGCCGTACCCCACTGGTTTCTGCATCGGGTACGTTCGCATGCGTCGTAGCCGCCCCTTTCGGAATGGGGTGCACCAGGCTGGTATTCCAACGAAGAGGAGTGAGTCCTGAACGGGCGCAGAGCTCGAAGAGATGAGCCAGGAGCTGCCCCAGACCGTCCTCGGCCAATGCCTTGATGAGAACCGGGTGAATACCGTCTGGTCCGGCTGAGCGGGCGACCGGATAGTCTTGTATGGCACGCTGCACGGCATCCAAATGAAAGGCCTTGAGCAGCTCCGGATCCGGCTCGGGCTGCCGCAGTGGGCGAAAGGGCATCTGGAAGTCTTCCGGGACATCGGGAGTGTATAGTTCCCCGTAGAACGCCATGGCATCCTCGGATACCGTTCTGGACTCTGGGTAGCGCGAAACCAAGACGGCTTGGGATCCGCGCTGCGACCGTCGGTACTGGCGCACGGCAGACGACGCCGACGGGCTGGACTCGAGACCTTGGCCCAGATAGTCCGGTTGAGATTTGATTCCGGTCGCCGAATAGGTTCCAAAGGCGCGGCTGGTCACATCCCAGAGGGTGCGTCCGATCAGCGGTCGGCCTTGTTGATGGTGCCCTGTGCTGACCCGGGGTCGAGGTGGTGACGTGCCTTTTTGAGTGCCGCCAGCACCTTGGGATAGGCGCGATGCCAATGCCAGAGCAACGCCCGCTTGCGCTTCTCGTTGTCGAGGTATTTCAACTGCAAACATGGAAAGAGGAACGGGTAAGACGCTGTGCACCATGCCTCGTGTGCCATCGTGCACAGAAAAAACAAGACTCACCTGTAGGCGCATGGTAGGCTGTAGGAGGGGATCGTCCATGCATTTGACATCTGGATCGGTCTTCGGACGGATACGTCGCGGTTCCAGGCGGCGTGTACCTCGAGAATGGGATGGCACGTCTTGAACATGCGGCCGGGATCGTGGGCCACAAAGCCAGCGGTGATGCCCGGACGGACGAGGACGTGATCGAGGGTGACTCCTCGTGGGCTGTTAGCCGCAGGACGGAGGTGGGTGATGCTGTGCTCGGTTATGAAGTCGTTGAATACATCGAGGCGGGCCTTGGGTCCCGTAGACTTGTCGCCAAAGGCACTGCCAAAGTGGATGTTGATGTCGCCAAGGATGATATCCGGAAGGCCTCCACTGCGGGGGCGAAGATAGGTCTTGAAGGAGTGCAGCTGGGCCGGGTTATCGGGTACGGACTCGGGGATGTACACGGCATGCACCATTCGGCCGCCCAGGGTGACGCTGATGCTGTAAGGGGTGGTCTCACTGATCGAGATCAGGCCCCGCACCCGAGATCCCGCCCAGAGCGCCAGTCCACCATGCCGATGGCCCATGTCCACCCACCCGCGTACCTTGGCCTCGGGCGTGGTCAGGTAGAGGTCTGCCCCCAGCGTTGCGAGGCCACTCTCGCAGTGCCACGTCTCCCCCACGAAGAGAAGGGTGTCCTTGTCCGCGCGATCCATCAGATCCAAGGCCTTGTCCCGGTGTAGCCCCGTCACGTTGCAATATAGGATCCTCACCTGGACTGCCTCTTGCCGGATGGCAGGAGAGCCCCGTGCACGATGGCAGAAGAGGCACCGTGCACGGGATGGCTGTGCATGGTGGCAGAAGAGGCACCGTGCACAGGATGGTTAGAGAACGGTCAGGAACGGGGTCAGAACCCACCAAGAGGAGACGACCGCTGCCGACCCGAAATGAGGGAAGGGGGAATGGTCAGGGAGGGCAAAAGGTCAGCTTATATAGACATGAGGAGGAGGGGCCAGATGAAAATTTTCTTCCTGGGTCGTCCTTCGGAAGAAGCAAAAAAGGAAATCGGCGCACGTGCGCATGGGAAGAAGAAGCTGAATTGGCGGGGTCGTGGGAAAAGGAAAAGAGGAGAGAAGGTTCTAGAACCAAAGGTAGGTCAGCTCGTGCTCACGTGCAAGGAAGGCCTTGGCAAGCGTAGGGCGATCCTTGGTCTCGTGATCGAGGCGGATATCACGGAGGGTGGCCAGGAAGCGAGCACGGGCCTCGGTGATGGCCGACGGGATCGGGGGTGGTCCGAGCGTCGATCCGGAATCTCCGAAGATGGCTTGGAAGGGGGGAACAGAGGACAGGGCCATGGGAGTGCCGACAATTCCGTCCAATCCAAGAGTGCGGATCCGCATCTGGAAGAGAGGCAGGGTCGCCGGCTTGAGGACGACCACGGCCACGTTGTCCTGGTGATGACGGATGTGCAGGATCCGGCTGGTGTCGAATCCGAGAGTGTACAGGCTGGAGCAGATTTGACTCGGCTTTGCACGGACCAGGCCGGACCACCAAGCCAGCTCGGGCTCGGGAGAGAAGGTTCCCGACTCAGGAGAGTCGCCGGTGAGCAGGGTCTGTATGGCGAGAGCCTGAGCCTCCCATCCGTCGACGGCCACGATCTCGTCCTCGTCGTCGATGGCCATGGCGCGCTGGGGACTGTCCGGCGGCGTAGTGACGTTGGTTTGGGCTGAGAAAGGGTCACTCATCGGCTGGTCCTCCGGCGCATGCTCCGTCAGATCGAGCTCGGTGACCGGCTGCGAGCTAGGCACAATGACATCACCCGTTGGCAGAGATGCCACGCGCTTGCGCTTAGCGATCCGATCGGCCAGCGGGCTCGAGATGGCCGGCGAAGACATCAGAAGGAGGTCGCTCCCGATCTTGGTTGACGTAGAGGACAAGTCGCTCCCAATCTTGGTCGCCGTGGTGGCGCAAGAAGTCCCACCTGGCGTGTCCGAGGCCGCCGGCTGGACGGGTGTCATGGGTTGCCGGAAGCCGGGATCGTTGGACGGCTGTTTTGGGGTTAGGGGGTTAGGTTATGCGGCTGTTTAGATATCAAAGAGAAGAAGCAATCCTGTAACTACAATTTATCCATGCCCGAGACAAGACAGCCACCCCTCCTTGACATCCGCGAGTGAAAACACCCGAGAATGATGCTGCCGAAATCCCACCACTTAGACAAACTTGAGCCACCCGTGCACTACTTGGTCCCCTGTATCAGGGGCTAGTCAATGGGCGTACACCACTGGCACACAATTGATGCCAGGGCCGTTTACTTCCCACAACCCCAACGGTGCACAAAAGGCACCAGCGTCACTCCACGTGACCTCATCCCGGCCATCCATCCCCAAAGTATCCACCTCCGCTCTGGTAATCCGCCCGACAGACCATACCCCACTCCGGTCGAGCCGGATTTGGTGAGAGGACTCTTCTGACTGCACCCATCAACCGTCGGGAAAGGGTGGTAACCCAGGCGGGATCTGGTGCGGTGAGTGTGTCGGGGTCCAGGGAGAGCACATCGGTCATCACACCTCGATCAACCATACGGCCTCACACAGGTCCAAGCACGACAACACACACCAACACACAGCCCATCCTCCCGCTAACCTCCAGCAATCCCTTGCCAAAATACAGACGTCCCCCCCAGCCGGGTCGGCAGCCCGCCAGAAATTTATAACGCGCGGCGGCGAAGAGGCTACCCCTTCCCGCGCGAGGGGTCCACGGCCATCACCCGGCACAATGTTGTTGAACAGAGCCCAGAACCGCGTACCCGTGCCGGACGCTGTAGTTGCGTACACGCCGGTCCGCCACAACCCCAGGAAATACGTGTTGAAGTACCCCCAGAGCCACAGCCAATCACCGGCCCCCAATGGTTGAACACCAAGAAGGCCACATTTCGATGCATGATGGCAGAATTGGCACCATGTACGGTTTTTTTTTTTTTTTTTTTTTTTTTTGTGAAACGATTCAAAGCGCCGCACTCGTACTCGCAGCAGCACGCTGAGCACTGGTGCTGTCGGTGCCTGCTTGGATCAGAGCGTAGATGCCGTCGTAGCCTACGTCTTTGAATGGCTTGCTCGGGTCATAGCCCTTGTCCTTGCCCAGATGAGGATTGTGGAACAAGATGCCCTGACCAGCAGCACGCGCGTTGAGCTCCCTCCTCAGCTCCTGGCGCTCAATGCGGGAGGGAATGCCCAGACCCAGAGCACGGTAGATCTCCTTGTCCGGCTCCTTCAGCGTCGGGTCGAACAAGCGGGGATCCAGCACAGCATATTGCTCCACCGTGTTGGGCAGGCAGCGTCCATTGACCATGTAGGTGCGAGTGGTGCACCAGGTGGATGAGGTGGGCCTGTCTCGGCCCTGGGGGCATCACCCGTCGGCGAGGAGCAGGTGGCGGTCTCGGCTCGTGCACGATGACTGGTGTGCCATCATGCACAGCCATCGTGGTGTCGGCGTCCGGCTCCGGAACAGGAACCGCATTCCGGGCATGACGCTGAGCTGCCTTCTCCTTTTTCTTTTGCGCGCGAGTCTTGTCGGCTGTCCGGGCTTCTTTCAGCTCGTGAGCCGTCTGGGTCTTGCGGTTGAGCCGGTCAATGTAGACCATCAGCTTCCGGAATTGCGAGTAGCGCTGCTTGTTGAGGTAGTCGTCCGGACGCGTGTAGTTGTGCGTTGTAAACACGTGGGGTTCCTTCTTCTTCCCCTCTCTTCATCGCTCTCATCATCGTCTCCCTTCTTCTTCTTCCCCTCGTCCTATCGCTCTCATCATCGTCTCCCTTCTTCTTCTTCCCCTTCTCCTTCTTCTTCTTCGTCTGTCGCTTGGGTGGTGCCAGAGCAGGCTGAAAGGCAGCAATAGCACGATCCAGACTCCTCCGGTCGGACTCGCTGACCTCCGGATAACACTTGTGCTTCGCCGCACACTCGTCAATGCAACTCCGCTTTAGAATCTCCCCACAGCCCGAGCACCTGGTCCGTGCACAGAAGCGGTTGATCCGCCACTCGATGGCACGCGTCCTTGTTTCGCGGTCCTCGATGAAGAGTAGCGCATCGGGACGGGGCTCGGTCATGGCTGGGCGGCTGAGTGGGACCGGCACGAGCCGAGGGCAGGATGTACTGGATCAGCCTCGAGGGGTTATTAGGCCGTGCGGAGGGTATCGGGGTTTAGGGTATTCTCATAGCGGGAGATATGGTTCTGGGGTCTTAAGTAAACTTATAGATTCAAGCACGGGGATCAACTTCACATAGGACCCCAGGTTATGGGTTGATTAGTGGTTAGGAGATTATGGTGGTAGAAAGTTTGAGAAAAGTGTTGGTTCACCATGGAGGTAAGGGTTAGAAGGGGTACCCCGAATATTTGGGTCTGAATTCGGCAAAGTGGTCTTAAGTAAAGTTGTAGAGAAGGTTCTTCTGATCATGAAATACTTACGACCCTACTATAGGTAAATAGCTCATCTCGGAGCTATCGGCCGAAAGGTGATTTTCCATTTTTGGAGGAGGATAGTCCCGCCTGGCTCCTCAGGATCACCTCTACCAGAAAATGGCGTGACAACAATTTGTAGAGGGGGAGTAGATCTATCGATTGGCCAAGTTTGAGTTTATCCGGTCCCATACTCATCGAGCTATCGTCATATAAGACTTCGGCCGCATGTCCGAAGATGTGGAGGTCACTAAGTGACGGCTCTTTAATGTAAGCTATGGCCAGTAGGGTTGGCTGAGGGAATGATAGAGTAGGATGAGATCTATTGATTGGCCAAGTTTCATATCGACCACTCTATCTATCATAGTGCTAGAGGTCATTATGTGATCTCAGTATGGAGTCTTCTATAGGATTGATATCTATATGCGGGCCGTGCGCCACAAAGTGAAAGTAACCTGGACAACCAAGACTACCATTCGATAGACATTGAAGAGATCTATGATTCCCCCAAATATCATCTCATTCGGTCCACTTCTCACCCGGGCCGGGCCGACCAAAATTTCCGGTCCGTGCGCAGAATCACCTCTACCCCGATTACTCCCCGATCCCACATACAAACCGGCCTCGGCTCTCTAAGTAACCTTGTAGACCTTGATG
>MAPW01000222.1:0-54392 GCA_001689995.1 Tilletia indica
GAGTTCCGAGATTGGTCCTCTTTCCCCTGATCCTCCTCCTGAACCCCTTCCCTTGCTGCTGCTGCTGCTGCTGCTGCTGCTGCTTCTCCTTGCTCCTCTCATGCGCCACCCTAAGTGCCGAATCTGGTATCAGTCCTCGTTCGTCGACGAGCGTCCTCCTTCTTCTTCTCCTTCTTCGTACCCGCCTTCCCTGTGTGTATCCCTGCTGCGTTTGCTTTGATTTTTGGCTTGGCGTCGCTGCCAGGCTGGCGGATTCGGCGGGCGGTGTGGATCCTGACGGGTGCATCGATGCCAGGCTGGCGGATGGAGGGACCGGTGTCGGCTCTGAAAATATGCTCCCGCCCGGATAGGTGCCTGGAGCCATGAAGCAGGCCAGGATGCCAATGCTGGCGCCAGTGCTCCTCCTCTGCTCTGGTGGCGTTCGATGATCCTCGGCAGCTCCTGCTCGATGCGGGCTGCCACTACGGGGTCAGTCATCAGAGCCTCGAGTATGTTGAGGTCCATGTGATCCGCCCGTGCACTGTCGACCGCGCGCCGAGCGGCCAGCTTGAGGAGGCGGTAGAGTCACCGCACACTCTCGAGGTCCCGGGTACGCGGGTGCAATCCCTTCTTCTACCATGAAGCCCTGAGCGGAAGAGGGGTTAGGTGGTTGCAGTCGGAGATGAGGAAGGGGGATGATATCGATCCGGCGGCGGCGGCGTAGTTTATAGATAGTCGAGAGCGGCTAGAGTGGGTCGGGAAGCGAGCGATCAATACATACAGAGTGCCGAGGCATGATGGTGGGTAAGAAGGAGATTCGTCGATTCCATCAACAGCAAAGGGGAGTTGGGCTGCTCGGAGCGTTTTCGATTTTCGTCATCGTGTGTCCAACCGCACTGGCGTTCGATTGGCGTCGACAGCATTCTCTCTGGTGCCAGTCTTAGCGCGTGCCAGTTTACACATGTTCAATACATCTGTGAGGGTAAATGGTATGCGTGTGCTCAGTCTGGAGGATCGATCGGGAGAATGTGAAGGGGTTGACCCTACGAGAGCTGGCATTCGGGTGTGTCTCTTGTTCTGTGATGAAACTGTCGACTGGCGTTCGCCTCGCTAACCCCCCATTCTGCAGCAACGGATCGAACTATCTCATCCCCTCTCTCTCATTCTTTAAGCAGGGCTAGTCACGTTCCCGGTTCCCCCTAGACCGCCGGGATGATAGCAAGGATGGTGTTGGCGGCGTCGGCGCCGCCAAGGGTCGCCACGATCGTCCTGGAGGATGCTTGTACCCCCCCCCCCCTCCTAACCAACCCCGCACAGGTTTCCCGCCTAGGACTGTTGATCGGCTGGGTTACCTCCTGTCTGCTGCCCTCCTGTCTGCTGCCAGGTGGCGAAAATTCCCGCAAGCTCAGCATTCAGCTCGGCGCCAACACTGGATCCTCCCCAAGCATTTCGATAACTCTGAGGCTCATATGGGCGTCGTCGATGGCTTCGACTGCCTCTCGGGCTGCTGTCCTGAGAGCATTGTAGGCCCGAATAGCCCTGCCGACCCGGTCCCTCAGAGGGACTTCTACGGCCTCGATCCGTTGGCGCTGTGGGGTCTGTCCTGATTCCCCGACAAGGTCGCGTGGGGTCAGCGCAAGGGCGGTGATTTCCTGCCAGACGAGGGTAGTGTCGGTGTCGGCGGCGGCGGCGGCGGTGGCGGTGGCGGCGGTTACGGTAGGGGTAACCGTGGCAGTAGTGACCCTTCCAGTGCTGGCAGTGGCTGACGTCGAGGGTTGGGTATCTCGACTTTCGTCGCCCCTTCGTCGATGAGACCTGTCCCCCATTCCCGATCGAATTGAGATGTAGATAGGCCAGGAGGGGTTTCCCAGAGTTGCGGGGGGTACGGTCCGTTGTAGGTAGACGATGAGCACAGGCTAGACGGAAAAAGAGATTGAGAGTCTTGAGTTTATTTAGGGGAGGGGGGACTGGAGAGTGACTGTGTGTCTCTGAGGATGTGAGGTAGGGTGGAAACGGGTGATAGGAGGGAGTTGTTGTTGCCGTGGTCAAGAGGCAGGTTGGGGTTGGGTTGGGGTCAACTAAGGTAGCAGGGATACGGAGCCTGGCAGTGATAACACAGGTGCCCCTTTTCTACTCCTGTGACCAGCAACCATGGGCTAGGGAAAACGGTTGTTCATTTCCGTCTTCTCAGGGACCTTTTGCTTGTCCCTACCCCTCAGTACGCTTCCCTCGTACAGGACAGACAGAATCTTCTTGACCATCGCTTTACCCTGTCATAGTAGACCCTATCGTATTACCTGTAACTGGATCCTCTCCCTTGCTTGCCCTTCTCCCCGAAGAGAGTTCTCTGCCTGCCTTCTGGCGGTGGGCTTGGCATTGATTTCGTCGGCGGGGTGTCTAACCCTCTTGGCGGCGGCGACCAATGCAGCTGTCTCTAGTCTTCGGCGGTGTGGCTTTTGTCTGTCTATATGGCCTTTTGCCTGTGGCGGCGAAGCTATACCGATCTGTCCCACGTATCCAAAGGGCCGGGATCTCAGCCCTTGACCCTCTCTCTCTATCTCTCTTTCTCTGTCAGACCGATGTTGTTGTAGTTGTAGTTCGGCGATATAGGCAACCGCCAAAGTAGTCGCTTACATATAGCCAACCGCCAAAGTAGTCATTGCTGATTGACAGGGTTGCCCTATCTACTATGTATTCAGTCAGGAGGGGTCAAAGGGAATCATCATCACTCTCGGCGTGCCCTCTTTCTTGCTGGAGAGATTGCACCTTCTTCCCCTCCTTTGGCAGGATGATCGTCTCCCGAAGACGAGCCAGCCGCTGCTGCTGTCTGCGTGGGTGGGTCCGGACGAAGCTGTGCCGAGGTGCCTGCGCCATACCACCTCGCCCCCTTAGGGTCCAACGGGATCGCCCTGCCCCCCCGCGTCGCCAACTGCTCTGCCAGATCACTAGCCCTTGTCGCCTTGAGACCCCACTCCATGGCAAAGTCCCCACCCTTCTTCTCCTTAAGGTGCTTCAAGTGGCGCTCTAAAGGCTCGGATCGGCCCAGTAGGCGAAGCCCGCACCAAAGAAGAGGCTCCTGGGTTCGCGTCGGCGGTTGCCTTCCGAATCTGTTTAGCAGAGTATCGTACTCGGCTTTCTTATGGGGATCCTTCCGCACCTAGTAAGTGGAAGGGTCGGGGGTTAGTCAGCGTCCGAGTAAGCAAGCCGTTTAGTCGGGTAGGCCCACTTACCTTCAGCAGTTCCGTCCAATAGCGATGGCACGCCGAGCAGAACGGCGGGTAAAGCCTTCCTGTTGTACTCATACGAAACTCCCATCTGGCGTTCGTGCGATTTGGGCTGGCCGGGTTCAGGCGCCGACAGCGGACGCACTCCAATCCCTCTGGGTTTGCCGCTACCTGCCCGCATCGCGCTGCCCGCTCCTCGCGGGTCTTGATCGCTAGGACCTTAGCCCAACCGACCGGTACCGTGGCCGCGGACAGGTCGAGGGCTTTTCTTAACCCTTCGGCGACCTCCTTCAGCGCCAGCATGCCGTCTGGCAGTTTCGTCTGGGTTGGCGGCGGACTGCATGTTGTTGATGACTTTGACAGCCTCGTAGAGAAAGGCCATCCGTATCGCCTTGTATGGTGAGTCCAGCGCTGACTTGCATAGGTCCTCTGGGGTAAGGGCGTCTTGTGAGGGGGGGTTCGGGGGGCCACTCGGCGATGCCGTTACCGGTTCCGTCGCCGCCACCGCCGCCGCCGCCGCTACTCCTACTGTCGATTCCGGCGCCACTGCCCGCGCAGATGTGACCTCCCCCTCCTTCTCTTTCCCCTTTCCCTTCCCCTTCTCCTCTGGGCCAGCTGTCGCACCAGTTGGGGGTTCGGCGCTGTCTCTGATGTCGCCGTTGTCGCCGCTATTCCTCCTATGGATTCCGGTGCCACCGACCGGAAGATGCTACTTCGGTCTCCTCTCCTTCTCCTGTGGGCCAGCTTCGTACTACCTGGGGTCTCGGCGCTGTCTCTGATGTTGTCCGCCGTGTCCCCTTCTCTTTCTCCTTCTCCTTCTCTTGAGGTCCAGCTGTCGCACCAGTTGGCGGTCTCGGCTCTGTCTCTGATGTCGCCGCCGCCGTTGTCGCCGCTACTCCCCCTGTCGATGCCGGTGCCGCCACTGGCCGTGAAGAGGCGACTGTGGTCCCCTTCCCCTTCTCTTGAGGTCCAGCTGTCGCACCAGTTGACGGTCTCGGCGCTGTCTCTGATGCCGCCGTACCCTCCTTCTCCTTCCCCTTCTCCTTCGCACCCTTCTTCTCTTGAGGTCCAGCTGTCGCACCACTTGGCGGTTTCGGCGCTGCTTCTGATGTCGCCGCTACTCCCCCTGTCGATGCCGGTGCCGCCACTGGAGAGGCGACTGGGGTCTCCTTCTCCTTCTCCTTCTCTTGAGGTTCAGCTGTCGCACCAGTTGACGGTCTCGGCGCTGTCTCTGATGCCGCCGCCGCCGTTGTCGCCGCTACTCCCCCTGTCGATGCCGGCGCCGCTGGCCGTGAAGAGGCGACTTCGGTCCCCTTCCCCTCCCCCTTCTCCCCCTTCTCCTTCTTCTTCTTCTCCTTCTTCTCCTTCTTCTCCTTCTTCTCTTCTTCTCCTTCTTCCTTCTTCTTCTCCTTCCGCTTCTCATCCCCTTTCTCCTTCTCCTTCCCCTCCGCCCCCTTCTTCTGGCTAGCCGTCGCACCACTTGGCGGTTTCGGGGGTACGCTCGATATCGCCGCCGTCGCCGGCGCCGCCGTCGCTGCCGATCCCTGAGTCGATGTTGATGCCGCCGGCCGCGAGTGTTCAGCCCCCTTCCCCTTCCCGCTTATGTCCTGTTGTTGTTGTTGGGCAGTGTCTAGCCCCCCTGCCAGCGCTTCCCCGAATTCATCTCTGATCTCCTCTATACACCCAGGCAAGACCTCGGCAAGGGCGGCGAAGTAGGCAGGGTCTTTGCTGCCTTCCCGGCACGCGGCGCTGTATGCTTGAGCTGCGCGTTGAAGGCGTATGCGGGCCTCGACAGGGTAGGGGGAAGTCGGCATCTCGAGTGTGAAGGGGAGTGTGAAGGTGCGAGGGGGGAGAAGGTACGTGTGTGTGTGAGAGAGAGAGAGAGCGTGTTGTTGGGGGGTTATAGTGGTGGTAGTGAATCAGACCTTCGACGGCAGAGAAGCTGCACGTCGTAGGGTCTGTATCCGAAGGCGCGAAAGCAGGAGTACGAAGGGATAGCGGGCAGAGAGTAAGAGTAAGGGTGGAGCGTGTGTCTCGGGGGTGGTTGGTGGGTGGATGGTAGGCGGGTGGTGGTGTGTGAGAGAGGGAAAGGGAGAGGTAGAAAGATCTGACGCGCCGCCTGATTTTATTTCAGTGAGTCTTATTCTACATATTTTCCGAGGGATCATCCTCTTCATAATTCGAGTCTGGCGAACGAGTACACCTCTAGTCCCTCAAAGGTGGGGAACAGTACGCAACTCGCGTCGAGTAGAGTGCTGAGATGGGGCTAGGAGCAGGGCTACTGTGACCCTCTTTCCTGCCAGGGTGTCTTGTATGCGCTTACCTCGACTCTGAGCGGCTGGCGGCTGGCGGCTGGCGGTATCAGATGTACCGCCGGCCGCCGGGACCCAACGCCGCCATCCAATCCAGGCGGCAGGGTCAGAGGCAACAGCCAGGCAGGCAGACATATTCTAAGCTCGGGACGGTGTCTGTATTGCCAGGGGACATATATACTTGAGGCGATCGCCGACGCATGCCTGGCGGTTTGTCACAAGTTATCGTCGACAGACAGGCTGACTGGCTAAGCCTTATGTAGGGTGGCGGTGGTAACAAAACTAGAGTCATAGTTCCTTGAAGGTGTAAGGGTTGATCAAGAAGATCAGGGTGGGATACCCGAGTGAGGTAGGAGGTGGTGTGGTACAGACAGCCAGAAGAACAACGTAGACCTGGGGGGGGGGGTTTTAGGGTGAACCCTTCCTCTGTGGCTAGTCATCCGATACGGCCCAGGCCATGGTCATATCATCGTCATCGCCGCCGCCGTCGTCGTCGTCGTCGCTGCTTAGGAGTAGGGTAGGGATAGCAGATGTGTTTGAAGGGTAAGGGGCCGCAGAGGCTATCCAGGCTTTCACCTTAGCAACAGTCAATCTTTCGACTGGGAGGATGTCCCAGGTAAATGCATTGCCCGCTGCATAGGCAGAGTCGTCCCCCAAACCACCGCCTAATTCCAGCTGGTGATCCGCTGTTGCATCCCCTACAGCCGTTGGAGAGGGTGGGTAATCCTCTGTCTCGGTGACCTCACCTAAGTCGCCCCGGCCGCCCGAATCGCCCGACAGGACTGCCACTGTCTCCTTCTTCTCCTCGCATTTTGGCCCCTGGATGGTCCTGCTACTCTCGGCGGTGTCACTGCTGTACCTGGCGGCTTTCTTCTGAGGGTGCTTGTCCGGTGGAAGCTTGCTCAATGGGAACTGGACCCCCTTCGGTGATTCAGAGCCTTGAGTTGCAGGGGGTGTCGCCGTTGTAGGAGCCCGCTCGGGGGGAGGTGTGTGAGGGCGAGCCGAGGGTGTAGCGGCGGTATGGGGGGTATACGTGCCCCTAGCCGCTCGTGGATTAGACAGGCTCAGTAAGGGGCGGGGCACTACCAAAGGGGTAAAGGGTGGGGAGTGCCTGGAGTATTCGGGGATGTAGTCTAGGGCCGGGGCCGGGTGAGGGGGTTCTTGAGGAGGGCCGAAGGGGTAAAAGGGTGGGTTTGGCGAAGCTAATGAGGGCAAGGGTGTTGAGGGGGCGAGCGAGTATTCCTCCACCATCCGCGCATGGGGTGGGGGACCGTGTTCCTGCCAGCTGGCGAATATGCCTTCCAGCTCTCGTTCGACAACCTCCCCTGTCAGCGAATCGGACAGGAGGGTTTCAACCAGGCGAAGGTTCATGTGTGCTCCTCTTGCCGCCTCGATCGCTTCCCTGGCCGCCTTCTTCAGCACAGGGAGTGCCCATCCGACCCTTTCGAGTTGCTGGTGTAGAAGGGCTAGAGAGGGTGATATCCCCTCCACCGCGCCTACGGGTCCATCTTGGCGAGGTGTCCCCTCTTGACCTTCGATGGTCGGGGCTGCTTGATTACTGAGGGGGAGGGGAGTGTCGTCTCGAGAGTTCAGGGGGTGTAGGGGCATGGGTTGGGGTGGACGTAGAGCCCTTCTTATCGTCTTGTTATCTGAGGGAGGTAAGGGTAAATCTGGTCAGGGATAGGCCTGTCTTAGCGTCGTAGAGGGCGGGGGGGGATTGGAGGGTGCGCGTTCCTTCTTACCCTTTCTTCTCTCGTCTCTTGGTTGTACCTCCTCCCATTTCCCTGACTGAGAAGGGCCTTGCCACCGAAAAAAAGGGGCTGAGAAAACAAGGTTTTGAGACTCGGGGACTTCATACTTAACAGAGGTCGGTTAACTCGCCGCAGCCGCAGTAAGGGGGAAATGAGATACGTACATACCTCCCCGCCTCGCGCTCAGGCCCGTGAAATAGGGTGCGGACTCTGATGGGATAGAGAGGGTTGTCTCGGGGGTGTACTGAGGGAGCTTGTTGTGATATGGAGTCCTGCCGCCTACTTGCCAGGCATGACTTACTAACCCTCTCCCTCTCCCCTTCCAGGCTGTACCAACGGACCCTTGCCGATATTTCGACGAGAGTAAAAGGGATAGATGAACCCCCTTCGCCTGTGCCTCTGACCCTCGCGACCCTTGGTGGCGCCCTTTAGGAAAGAAATTGCCATAGTACAGGGTCCAGCTTTGGGTAGACTTAGGGCCTTTGTAGCGGGTATTGAGGGGGACCCATACTGCCAGACCCCTTCGACTGTAGGCAGCTCTTGTGGGGGCACCCATCCCCCGAAAAATTGCTTAGAAGATGATATCCCCTCTGATATATAGACTTACCGCCAGCGGAAAAATTCTGGCGGTTGCCTATCACAGCGAAGCGCCGACCGGCATGCCCCTTACTACCCGCCAGGCAGGGAAACGGCAATCTGAGCTGTCACCTACCCTGAATGCTAAGCCCATCCCCACACCCTACTACGTCTACCCCTAGAGCTACGATGAAGTGGCGGTGATATAACGATACCTAATCGCCATAACCCTTGCCGTAGGGTCGCCATAACCGCCGAAACCCAAAACCCTCCGCCGACGCCACCCGCTGTCGGTTGTACGCCCTTCCCCTTTAGCCCACCTCCTACTGAAGAGTCCCTGGAAAGAGGCAGCCGCCAGCAGCACTGCTCCCTAAGTTCGGGGGTGCTCTACCGCTACCCTAAGCCTGGAAAGAAAAACAGAGACACCCTCCCTAACCCCCTATATGATTGTCCAAGGGTTTACCGTCTTCCTGCAAGATAACCTTCCCTTGTGAGACCAGGCACCCTAAGCGTACCCTCACGTAGGGTACCTTATCACTAAACCTATACTAAGCTGCTGTGACGAGTTCTCGGCGGTGATCTGCAAGGGTAAGGGGGTAGGCGATCTAATTTTATTCCGTTTGCGGCTTCCCAAAGCTGTATAAGTAGACCCTCTCTACTACTCCCTAGGATAGACCCCTGTAGTCCATAACCCCCCCTAAAAAAAAGTGCTTCTTACCTACCCCCCCCCCCCCCCCCGACCCCGGATCCTACCAAACGCTACCCGCCGACCCAGACCGCCAGCCAGACCGCCAGCCCCCTTACGTAGCGCCAGCAACCCCTCCCCCAACCCACAGCTAAGGCGCTCGAGCTCATCCGTAAACCCTTCGTACTAAGTAGCACTCCCAACTCCCTAAGTCGAGCTGTCCTCCGATATAACCCAATTCCTAAGCGTAAAAGGATTTATATTGCCGGCGGTATCTCCCTAACACTCTAAACCGCCAAAGGGTGCCAAAGAACTGTGACTTATAAGTTCCAAATCCCCTGATCCCCCCACTCGAAGGGTAGCATGCAGTATAGATAGACAAGTCAACCCAAAGATAACCCCAGCTGGCAGTAAGCCCCGGGTCAACTATTTTAGTAAAGCCGACGTATTGCTAACCCCCAACCAGCCAACCGCCCGTCCGCCACCCGTCAACCGCCAACCGCCAACTGGCGACCGCCGCTCGGCAACCGCCACTCGGCAACCGCCACTCCCACAGCAGCGACTAGCCCCCAACCGACAACCAAACTTGGGCCAGTATCTAGTTCCGAATTCTTAGCTGCCAGGTAATAACCCGTACTATCAATGATAACGCCGCCCCACTACTCTGACCGTCAGACAAAGGACACAACCCGAAACTAGACCGCCAACTGCTAACCGCCGAGCCGTACCCAACCCAACTCCAACTTGTACCCGCTCACCCAAGGGCCAAATCAGATTAAGAGTATACCCGCCCACTTCATACGAGACCACCAACTCCAGGGTACTTAATATACTACTGGTAGCTGAACTGCTAACCCAACCGCCGACCCAATAACCGCCAACCGCCAATGACCACAAGCTAACCGCTAAGTTGCTAAGAGGTAACCCACAATCCAATAGCTGCTAACCCCACAAAGTAGGCACCAGGAGGCGCCACCCCGTCAACCCGCCAGCCAACCCCAAAGCGCCAACCCAACTGTCGACTTGCACAAGCCAACTGCCAGACCCGCCAACCGCCAACCGCCAGACCCGCCAACCCAACCGCCAACCGCCAACCCAACCGCCAACCGCCAACCCAACCGCCAAAACCCAAATTTGCCCCAATCGCCCATATTTCCGTATAACCCGCAGGGTTCAGAACAGGGTTAGGGTTAGGGTTAGGGTTAGGGTTAGGGTTAGGGTTAGGGTTAGGGGGTTTTAGGGTTAGGGTTAGGGGTTAGGGTTAGGGTTAGGGTTAGGGTTAGGGTTAGGGTTAGGGTTAGGGTTAGGGTTAGGGTTAGGGTTACAAGGGTCTTTCCCACTAAGGTTAAAAATTTTGGGCCACTTTTTTTTTGTGGCTTTGAAGCCTGTCCCCATAGCTCCCGAAAGGTACCATTGAGACCCCCGGTCATGACTGAGACCCCGGAGAAATCGGGTCTCAAAGTCAAAAGTTGGATTTTTCGGAAACATGACATATCGCGACCGGACTGAGCGTGTAGGGGACAATGGGGAGACAACATAGGTGCGTTGGATAGCCTATGATAGCCCCTACCTGGGATGGGTTTCAGTTTCGGAATCGGTCGGGTACTCATCCCGGTAGACGGCCGAGAAGGTAGGTGCTCTGGTCAGGTAGGCAAAAGTAGTGAAATTTCTACTAAGGTTTTTTTCACCCGGTATAATGACCGCATGATATGGTTGGTGTTCTGGATAGGCCTACTAGCCCTGATGTCAGAACAGGTTTCACTTCCGTGACCCGCCGGATAGTCCGGGCGCTAGAGCCGGATTAGTGTCCGGCCCACCAACCTCTCGATTGGAGAGACT
This sequence comes from Tilletia indica, assembly GCA_001689995.1. Taxonomy (NCBI): domain Eukaryota; kingdom Fungi; phylum Basidiomycota; class Exobasidiomycetes; order Tilletiales; family Tilletiaceae; genus Tilletia; species Tilletia indica. The sequence goes on from MAPW01000222.1 coordinate 10,367, forward strand.
AGAAATGCAATTACGGGACTACTACGGCCCGGATCAACCTCCGGATTGCCGGAACATGATGTCCGGACCCTCCTCCACATTTCGACTTTTGACTTTTTTCGTCCGGGATTTTCGGCCGGTGGTCCGGTCGGCCATCCGGGCTTCGGCGATTGACTTCATATGGTCAAACGCCGGCGAAATCCCGGAATCCCGGATGAACGCCGGAACTCCGCAATCATGTCCGGACACCATAGAGACCCTCCGGAGACCCTCCGGGACTTCCCGGATGCCGTACAGAAACCCCGGATAGCCCGGATCTCTATGGGAAATGGACTTCCTACTAAGTAAACTCGACCAATTCTTGGTGGATCTGGATGATGACTATATATTCTTGCTCAGCAGACTGTCCTCTATCGATTGAGATCATATGTCATCAGACATCCTTTCACTTCCCACTCCCGGTCGAGGTCAACTCCTAGACATATCCACCTTCGGGTTTGATGGGATTCTTCGGGTTTGATGGGATGGGCCGGGATCTCAGTATGCAAACCGGAGAAGTTGGAAGGGGCGATGACGTCACTAAGGGTAAAAATGGCCGCCGAGTCCGGTGGGCGCAATTTCCGGCCCGGTTATTCGGGCCGGTTTTCCGGAACCGGCCCGGTTAGGGCCCGCTTTCCGAAGCTGGATGGGAGGGCCGGGATCTCAGTATGCAAATCGGAGAAGTTGGAAGGAGAGATGACCTCATCAAGGGTAAAATTGACCGGAAAAAACAGTGGGCGCAATTTCCGGCCCGATCATTCGGGCCGGTTTTCCGGAAACGCCCGATTTGTGCCTTTTTTCGCTTTGAACTTCTTCCGAGCTGGACACGTGAATTGAATCGACCGATTCTGACATGAGTGATGACGTCAGTCCAGGCGAAATTCGCTGGAGAAAACAGTGGGCGCAATTTCCGGCCCAATCATTCGGGCCGGTTTTCCGGAAAAGCCCGATTTATGCCTTTTTTGCCGTTTTTTCCGCCTCGGACCTCTTCCGGGCGTGACACGTAAATTGAATCGACCGATTCTGGCAATAGTGATGACGTCACTCAACGTAGAATTGACCGGAGAAAACGTCGGGCACAATTTCCGGCCCGATCATTCGGGCCGGTTTCCGGAAAAGTCCGATTTATGCCTTTTTTGCCGTTTTTTCCGCCTCGGACCTCTTCCGGGCGTGACACGTAAATTGAATCGACCGATTCTGACAATAGTGATGACGTCACCCAACGTAAAAATGACCGGAGAAAACGTCGGGCGCAATTTCCGGCCCGATCATTCGGGCCGGTTTTCCGGAAAAGCCCGATTTATGCCTTTTTTGCCGTTTTTTCCGCCTCGGACCTCTTCCGGGCGTGACACGTAAATTGAATCGACCGATTCTGACAATAGCGATGACGTCATCCAACGTAAAAATGACCGGAGAAAACGTCGGGCGCAATTTCCGGCCCGATCATTCGGGCCGGTTTTCCGGAAAAGCCCGATTTATGCCTTTTTGCCGTTTTTTCCGCCTCGGACCTCTTCCGGGCGTGACACGTAAATTGAATCGACCGATTCTGACAATAGTGATGACGTCACCCAACGTAAAAATGACCGGAGAACACGCCGGGCACAATTTCATGCCCGATCATTCGGGCCGGTTTTCCGGAAAAGCCCGATTTATGTCTTTTTCGCCGTTTTCACAGATCTTCGCTCTTCCGGCCCGCACTAGACCTGGACCGCCAAAGTGAAATCTCACAAGACCAGGTCCAGTTGATGCCGAATCAGCCGAAAAAACGATGTGTGCAATTTCCGGCCCGATCGTTCGGGCCGGTTCTCGGATATTAAGGTTCACTCGCTCTGCCCTTTCACTTGCGAAAGTTGGCATATATCGATAGGATGATTGCGACGAGCACTGTCGTGTACATGCCTTGCAAATGATGTCTATCGTAGAAACGTATTTTTATCCGTTTCCCTGCAGAATTTCAGCTCAGGTCATTTAGTACGTTTCCGAGATCGGTCTGCTGCTGATTCTTTTTATCCCTGAGCGTGTATTCATTCAGTCTGTAGTGCTTCAGGGGCGGGAAGTGGATGAATGGGCCCGACCGGCGTGATCACCACTTCAAATGGCTACGGACGACTCTATCCCATTCCTGTAACGTGTGTTGGGCGTTGAGATCGCGCCGTGCAGCTGTCGTGTTGGTGTGTTGCCAATCCGCCGGAAGACAAGCCATAACCGCCACTTGGCGGTACCAGACCTCATTTGCCACCGCCGGCGGGCATGACCGGTGTGTCAGTATGAGCATGTACCATTTCCCCGTGTGTATAGAGCATGTGTTTTCTCTCGTCCGATGTCTTGGAAGAGGAGACTGGACGCACATCCCCATTCTCCCGTGAATTCCGCTGGAGGACCGCCAGTGGCGCTGATTAATCCTCATGACGGCGACGCGACCGCCGAAAAGTCTGAGTGCGATCAAAAGGTGCGATCAAGTAATTTGACCGTTGTTTGATGTCTCCGCGAGGGCCTTACATGACTATTGGAATGCTCGGATGGTGTGTCGCAAGACTTGGATTGCTGTCCCATGTCCAGGGCTATTTTTTCGATTCAGCGTTCTCGAATGCCCGGAAAAGAGGGGAGGATGCACAAATCTCTGCTATCACCGAACGTAAGCGGCTAGTTAAGACGTGCTTGTCGAGAAAAAAATCCGGTGTCAATTTGAGGGTCGGTCATTTGACTGCGCGGGTCTCCGGCGCCAGATTTGGCGTGTCAGGATGCAGCCATTCCACTGCGGCTCTCATTGTACCCTAGCTGACGATCGACTACCAGCACTTCTATGGCAGTGCCTCTGTTCGCATCTGTGTATTTTTCTCCACTTCCCCGCAAAATTTCAGGCCAGATCATTCAGTACGTTTCCGAGATGCAAATGTTGCTCCTTCTTTTTTGTCGTTCTCGGGATCGCAGGCGGTCTAACCAGCTGCAGAGACAGGAATGTGTACATGGATCCACATATTGCAATACACGGCAGGGATGCATCCGGAGCGAGCCTATCTGGTCCCAGAACGTGCCGTGCGAGCCGTGGTGCGGTGTGCGGTGGTGCGGAGTCAGACCGCCGGGAGGAAAGCCATAATCGCTAATCGGCAGTGCCAGACTTCTGGCGGCACTGCCACTGCACGACATGAACTTGCCACTGACATCACGCCAGCGGCCCAGGCGAGCATTCTTCTGTTCATTATGTCATGATGATATAATGTAAGACTGGCGGGTGGCAGGGTCTTTGGCGTCAGCAGCAGGTACTTTTACCGCCAAACCGTCAGTGGCGGAACGCAAAGTCAATATAGCACCGCCATGACCGCCGCAACGTCTCCTCGACGCCGACGGCCCCTCTATTTTTTTTCTCCTTTCTCTCTAGACGGTGCCCAAGGAACTTCTGAGTCTTTGTGTGCATGCGCTGACACTGTGGTACAAGACCGAGATCGATTTTCCGTGTCGAGGCCATGTTTCTCGGTCGATCTTGTCCGGACCCCGAGAAAGAGGGGAGGTTGCACAAATCTCTGCTATCACCGCACGTAAGCGGCTGGTTCTGTCATGCTTGTCGAGCAAAAAATCTGGTGTGAATTTGAGGTTGGTGATTTGACCAGTCGGGTCCCTGGGGCCAGATTTGACGCATCTTGAGGGAGTACTTTCACCGCGAATGTCAGCGCATACCAGCGGATCAACAACCTCCATCCCTTTCACGAGCGTGACTCTATTCGCATGCATATATTTTTATCTGCTTCCCTGCCAAATTTCAGGACAGGTCATTCAGTACGTTTTCGAGATCTTTTCGAGATCGAGCTGCTACCCCTTCTTTTTCCTCGCTCTCGGGAGAGCATACAGTTTGGACAGCCGCAGAAGCTGAGATGGGTACGTGGATCTGAACGCTGTCCAATGCAGCAGGAATGCATCGGAGGCAGCACTATCTGACTCCCAGATGTTGCCGTGCGAGCTGTGGTACGGTGTGCGGGTGTGAGCTTGGTGTAGAGTCAGACCGCCGGGAGAAAGCGATAACCGCCAATCGGCAGTGCCAGACCTCTGACGGCACCGCCATCACACGATATAACTTTGGCACTGGCATCACGCCAGTGGCATCTGTCCATGACCTGGTGAGGATGAGTAGCCTGGCATGACAATGGAAGAATAGCGGATGGCAGGATCTTTGGTTTGAGCTCCAGGTACTGATACCGCCAAGCCGCCAGTGGCGGTACCAGACATTTCGGATGGTACCGCCGTGACCGCCGAAGCGCAGGCAGATGATTCCCGACCCCAATTTTTTTTCTCTCCCTCTCTCTCTCTATAGAAGGTGCACGAATAGATTACTGTTACATACGCTTGCTCGACCGACATCGTTTTTCGATGTCGAGGCTCTATTTCTCGATCAACCCTTGTCGAGCCATCGAGAACGAGAGGAAGATGCACGAATCTTTGCTTTCACCGAAAGTAAGCGGCTGGTTCTGTCGTGCTTGTCGAGAAAAAAATTTGGTGTGAATTTGAGGGTCGGTCATTTGACCGGTCAGGTCTCTGGCGCCGATTTTGACGCGTTAGGATGCAGCTGTTGCAGTGCTGATCTTAGTGCATTGTAGTCGGACAATGTCTACCGCTACCACTACGAAAGCGACTCTACTTGTACCCATCTATTTTTATCTTGGTCCCTGCGAAATTTCAGCTTGTGTCATTCAGTACGTTTGCGAGATCGTCGTGTCGCTCTCCCTTCTTTCTCGCTCTCGAGACTGCACGCTTAGGGGGTAGGGTTAGGGTCGAGAACGGGCGAGAAAAATCTGAGGGCAATCGAACCGGCCGCACAGCTTCAGATGCGATTCTCCTCCATCCCCAGGACACGCGTTGCGAGCCGTGATACGTTGTGCGGCTGCGGGCTTGATGTATTGTACGACCGCCGAAATAGGCAGTCGGCGGTGCCAGAGTTTTCGAGGCACCGCCAATCACCTGATCTTGGCGCCATGCCAGCTCACCCTGCAAGGAATCTATTTATAGACTCTTTCCATCAGTTCAGGCTCTGCTGCTCAGGCGACGAAGCCCAGCGTCGAGGCTGGAGTCGAGATGTACAGTGCTTTGGATTGGGTATAAGTACAACCGCCAAGTTAGAAACGCACCGCCGGGCGCACCGCCGGGCGGTTCAACTTGCAACTGCTTGTGCAGCGATCAAAGAAGAGAGGAAATGTCGGCACCAGCCTCCATTCTGATCTCCACCAGCCTGCTTGTTTACTCTGCCTGTAATTCTTCTCTTTGATATCGACACACCAGTAATACCAACAGCTGGCCCTGCTTGGTTGTTTTCCACACGCCGGCCGTTCCTTGTACCTGATTCAAGAAGATCTCGCTTAGAGATGGTCTTCCTCTCCTCCTTTGCTGATCACTGCTTCCGACTCTGAGCGCTGAGCTTCCGATGTGAGCTTCCGTTGCTTGCAGACATCATCTTGCGCCTGGCGGTCGTCCCAATTTAGGGATTAGGGGGAACTGCTGTTGGTCCATTTCTGCTTTCGTCGTTTCCGTCCCTTTTTTTTCATCCTTCAAGCATCCACCATGCCCACCTCAAATTACTTCAAGCATCCTTCGGAGAACCTCTTAGCATGTCAAGCAGTCATGGTAGGACATCCTTCCGTGCTCGATCTCGATTTCTGCTGATCCTTCCTCTCTCCTTCCTGCTCCGGGATCTTGACAGGTAGGCACTTCTTCACAGTCAAAAAATTTTCACTGGCCGTCTTTCTTCTGCTGACACTGATCCGATGCTGATACTCCTTGCTTCCTCTTTGAAAAGGGACAGGGGTATATATAGATGCTGACCTTTGAGTCCCCCTCCCCTGTGCGATGATCCACAGCTTTTCTCACCAAGACCCGCACCCTTTCCCTTACACTCTCAAAATGGCGCGGATCAAAGCTCTTTACCCGCTCGATGACGGTCGCGGCAGTACCACAGAACGCCGGATGAAGCGGTACAGCCACGACAACAGTGAGTTTTCTGTATTTCAAAGCTGGTGGTTTCAAGACTAGCACGCTGATATGTCTTCCTTCCTTCACAGAATATCACTGTGTACGATGTCCGTACGCTACGGAAGACGATAGCGAGATCGTCGAGCATGCTGCTCAGTGCCGAGTCGGATTAGTCGTTGGGGCAGGTATGTACCTTTTTTCCGGCGGTCAGCAACGGCAATCGCTCACCCCTTTTTTTTGGCCTTTGCAGGGCGGAATTCGCGTGCTGCCAGCGCTTCTCTTTCCACCGGCACTGCGGAGGGTGAGTGTATTATCGGTGATACATAGTGAATGCCCAGTGCCCAACCGATTGAAGTTTGCCCGCGTCCCCTCACAGGCGGCGTCCGGGGGCTGGAGAGGATCGCCCAGTCGGCGATACTGGCGATACTTTCGGCGGCAACACTGCCGCCGCCTCTGAGAACTCTCCCAGAAATAACGACGCTGATGGCGACGAGCACGGTGAGTGCGACCCTGTTTCTCGATGCTCAGCGCCGGCAAACGAATCTCACTCGGCCTTCTTTAAGATTTTCATATGCTCGACACTGATGAGGACGATGCCGAGGCATCTGGCGATAGCCCTGAAGATCGCCCGCCGCCAGGTGAGAATATCTCTCGTTTTCCCTCTGCCGTCTCCATTGCCCCAGCTTATCGTTCTCTGTTCTTCGCTGCCTATAGATGAACGCGTAGACGGAATCGAAGAGGAAGGCGGACCACTGCCAAGTGAAACCATCAAGGCGGCTCCCCCTCAGGCAACCGCCGAGATTGTGATAGATCAAGATGGTGAGCTGCTCTCTTCCCTGCTCTGGTCCGCTCCAAGCTCCCACCCCGGCTTATCGTTCTCTATTTTTTTCTCTGTCTTTAGATGAAGACGTAGAAGGACACGACGATGATGGCAGTTCACTGGCGAGTGAGCCCATAGCGGCTGCTCCAGCACCCGCCGAGAATGTGATGGAAGAAGGTGAGTGTGATTCTGTTACTCCTTGCTGGGTTAGGGTAAACCATCTCATACGGATCGTTCTCTCAGATATCCACGAGGCTGATGTGGATGAGGTGGACGGGCGTGGCGTTGATCTTGAAGATCACCCACAAGGTGAGTATCTGATTCACCCTCACAGCCAGCCAGAGCTTCTCGGCTTATCGTTCTCTGTTTCTCTCTGCCTCTAGATGAAGACGTAGAAGGACAAGATGAGGATGGCAGTCCACAGCCAAGCGGCTCACAGTGGCGGCTCAGACAAGGGCTGAGGTTGTAATGGACGAAGCTGGTGAGTTGTTCGAATCTGTCAAGATGAAACGGTTGCTGGGGACGACACTGATGTACTCTCTTTCCCCCCTGTTCGTATTGCTATCTATCAGAAGAAAATCTCACGCCGTCGCCACAACCGCCAGGCCCTCTGCCGGCGTTGCCAGGACCGCCGTCGTCGTCGCCGCCACTTCTCCCGGCGCACTGCATGCCAAAGGGTGGACCTACCTCTTCCGCCATCACCGCCACCGCCGCAGCGGTGACAGACGAACCCGTCATCCGGACCCATGCTGCGTTTCTGCCTGCCTTTGGCGCCCTGGTCTGCCGGCACTGCCGATACGCCGTAGATCCGGAACGTCTTGGGGATCACATGGTAAACACCCACAAGAATCTGGCACCCAGCATGGTTGCTCGGACGCTGGAGCAGATGCGTGACCTCAAACGCAGTCATGCGGGTCCATCACCCCAACCGCCTCGCTTGGCCGATCCCGGAATCTGATCGGGTTCCTTACCTGGCATGCCAGCCCGGATACAAGTGCTTGGATTGTGGGAAGGTCGACGCTTCCCTAGACTCCCTCGACCGAAAGCCAAATCACCTTCGACCAGACTGCAGCTCTAGTAGGGNCTGGTCTGCCGGCACTGCCGATACGCCCGTAGATTCCGGAACGTCTTGGGGATCACATGGTAAACACCCACAAGAATCTGGCACCCAGCATGGTTGCTCGGACGCTGGAGCAGATGCGTGACCTCAAACGCAGTCATGCGGTCCATCACCCCAACCGCCTCGCTTGGCCGATCCCGGAATCTGATCGGGTTCCTTACCTGGCATGCCAGCCCGGATACAAGTGCTTGGATTGTGGGAAGGTCGACGCTTCCCTAGACTCCCTCGACGAAAGCCAAATCACCTTCGACCAGACTGCAGCTCTAGTAGGACCGAGCCGTCATTGTCGACAGGGTCCAGCGGTGGACCTACCAAGGCGGTTTCTTTCAGGTGGAGCGGGGAGGCACCCTCGGCTCCTCCGAGCTGCTGTCCGTCAGCACTGCTGCCGAGGACAGGCTCAACGCCGAGCTCCTGGGCGTTGTCAAGGCGCGGGTGGAAGAGGGCGCCGGATGCACGCCGCGTCAAAGGCGATACCCCGGCAGTCGAACGAACCGACGCCGGGCCAGCTGCGGACGGAGTGGGCGAAGATGCATGAGTGGGGAACCGTTCTCGCCAGTGCGACATGGCCCTTGTGGCGGACCTCAAGCGGGCTCCTACTGGCGGTGGCGGGGCGGTGCGGGGGCGATCCTGGCGGTGCCGCCGAGGACAACGGGGAGGACGACGAGGACGGGGAATTCGAGCTGGAGCTGCACTGGCTGGAGCAGCAGATGGTGGACATCATCTTCCACGCTCACTCACGCGCCAGCACGACCCATGATCAGATTCGGTACCCGCTCAATCACGACCGCGACGACGAGGAAGCTGCCGGCCGGCGGAAATTTGGAGTCACTCTGGACTCCACCGCCAAGACGTACGCCAAGGAGTTCGTCACCCTGATCCGGCCCCTCTTGCGCGTCTCGAGGCTGACCGCGCCGACAGAAGCGGGTGAGCCCTGTTCAGCCGCCTACGTTCGACACAAGACCCGAATCGACGCTTTGCTGGGCGCCGAGAGCCGCCGGGAGATTCGGGCAGCGTTTCTCGCCCTCGTGGCGGCGCTGATCACCCAGCTCGATCCCGGCCCACGCTCTCCGAGTGCGTTGCGGGTTTGCCTGGCCAGTTTGGGAGTCGACAAGGGGCGGAATCTTGCCTGGTCGGAGCCGTGGGCGGTGTCCAAGACGCTGTCGGCGGTCATCTACGACGTCCGGGCGCTCGCATACCTGTGCTTCCTCGACGGCTACCTGGGTTCGGACGGGGTTAACGAGGGAGAGGCGACGATCCAGGAGGCGATTGAGCTGACTCGGCCACTGCAGAAGCTCGGCGGCGCCGTGGGAAGGGTCACCTCTAGCAGCCAGGGATCTGGATCCTCCTTAGGGATACCGCCGACCGAAGCGCAGCTCGTGCCGTCGAGCGTGCTGAGGCTGCTGCCATCCGGCACTTTCTGGATGCTCGCCGGCGGTTTCTCAACCTGTCTTCCGGCACCGCCGTTTCGTATTACCACGCCTTCGGATATACGCTGAAGACGACGTATCGTCCCTTTGACCGGTTCGATGCGGACGAGAAGGGGGTTACCTTTGACGGGAACCGGGTTCTTTATGCGTCGTTCGCACCGGTTGCCAAGGGCATGCTGGAGGACGTCCTGGAGGCCATGGAGGAGGTTTTTCTCCACGCGAGCTGGGCACGGAGCCCTGGCATGTCGATATCGGCAGCCTCAAGGATAACCTCACCGACACGTCGACGGGTTACAGCTTCCTCGCTCATCCCTCCAATCGAGACGCTCTCAAGGCGGGGCCGTCGATGCTCGAGCGGGCGTTGGTCTATTTCTTCGACCGCCCTGGCGGTGGCGGTGGCAGTGGCAGTGGCGACGAGACTGGCGACGAGGACGACGAGATGCTGAGAAGGGGGAGCTCGAGCGCCGGGGCTTCAACGTCGTGCGGGCGAAGAAGTGGCTGCGGAAGGTGCGGAAGATGCTTGTCCGCCTGGCGGTCTTGTTGATGTTCGTCTGCGGGCCGGCGGTGAGGGGGACGGAGTTCCTCTTTAACATGGTGAAGAACGACGGGGACTGGGCTCGCTCGAACCGGATCTCCACCGGCGGTCGAGTCTTTATCCAGACATCCTACAACAAGTCGGTCGCGAAGGGAGCGCCGACGGTCGCCCACTTCATGCCGGCGGCGGTCGCCCAGCCTTCATCGACTGGCTCGCGCAAGGATACGAACTGCATCATCACATCGAGGCGATGGTATACTCTTCCTCTCCTCCGAGCAACGCCCTCTTCTTTGCGAATGGGTCGATGATCCGACCGGATACCCTCTCGAACGAGATGGCGCTGGCCACGAAGTCGCATGGCTTGGGCGTGGCGGCGGGGCTGCGTGCGCTGCGGCAGATCGAAGGCATCGTCATCCGCCAGAAGCTCGGGCAGCGGTTTGCGGAAGATCTCGGCTGTCTGCCTGACGATGCTGGGAGCGAGGAGACACAGGATGCTGCCATCAACGACGCCGAGCTTCTGGACCAGCTCGACTCCGTGGCGACCGCCGCGGTATGACCACGACTGGCGTCGCCATGATCCAGTCGGCGGCACATACCCATCGGACTGGGTTCATTACTACGGCAACACCCAGGCCGACGTTCAGCAGCTCACCCCGGCGACGCTCGACAAGGCCTTGGCGGCGTCCCTCGCCTGGCACCGATTTGTCGGAATGGACGACGTCGACGACGTCGACGCTGGCGCTGCTGCTGCTGCTGCTTCGCCCTTTGGCTGGTACCGCCGCCGGCAATACCGCTACCGCTGCGACCGCCGCTCCTACCGTCGCCACCGCCGCCACCGCCATTTCCGCCGCCGAGCACTCCATCGCCCACATCAAGAAGACTGGGCCCGTTCCTGCTCGGGTCAGAGCTGCCTTTGACGCCCTTCACGACGATGATGACGATGGCGGGAAGCGCCCGACCTTCCGCTCGAATGGGGGCCAGGCTGCAGCGATGTCGTACGCGAGTTCGACGGGAGGTCATCTGCTGGCGGTGCTCGAAACTGGGGCAGGGAAGACGGACATCTGGCTGGCGCCGCTCAAGGCAGCTCGGGATGCTGGAGCGCAGGTGACGGTGGTCTTTGTGTCCTTCTTTGTCGCGCTGGCGGAGGATATGATCCGGCGGGTCAGGGCAGCCGGTCTCCAGGCCGAGCGAGTGACGGCCGCGAATGTGGAGACGGTCGGGCCGGAGACAGCGGTGTGGGCGATGACCGCCGACGCGGCGCTCCAGGATCGGTGCATGCAGGTCTTCCACCAGCAGGCGCAGGGTGGCCGTCTGCAGCGGATTGTCATTGACGAGGCCCACGCCGCGCTGTTTGACACCTGGCGGCCGGTCATGTTTGACGTCCGCCGATTCGGCGGAATTCCCCTGGTCCCCTTCCTGCTCACCACCGCCACGCTCTCGCCCCGGTACGAGTCCGAGCTCCGGCAAGTCTACGGCCTGCCGAGCTTGGCGGTGATCCGGCGGCCGACCGACCGCCGCAATGTCAGGCTGTCGGTGGAGGAGCTGCCGATGTCGGTCAAGATGGAGGACCGAGTCCGCCAGCTGGCACAGTCCTTTACTCTCCGGAGCCGGGCCGTGATCGTATACATACGGACACGGGCCGAGGCGCAGCAATATGCGGCGGTGATCGGCTGTGGGTTTTACCACTCGCGTGCGACGACGTCCGGCCACCATCCGGATCTGGAGGACGAGGAGGCCGAGACCGCCGCTCATCTCTCGGCGTTTCTGGAGGGGAAGACCTGGTGTCTGGTGTCGACCTCGGCTGCGGTGGCCGGGATCGACCGTGCCGACATCGGCGGCGTTCTCCATGTGAAGGCGCCATACACTGCCACGCAGTGGGTCCAGGCCCTCGGACGGGCCGGCCGGGACGGACAGTTCGCGGAGGCGATCGTCTTGCTGGAGCAGTCCCAGCGAACGGAGTGGGAGGAGAGACACCGGGGTGTGATCTACGATGATGCCGCTGGCGAGGACGCGACCGCGCTTCGCACCTTGCTCAAGAAGCACGATGTTTGCCGGCGACAGTCGATCTCTTCCTTTATGGATGGCGACGTGTGGGCGTGCGGAGAGCTTGGTGCTGATGCTGGATGCGATGTGTGCGATCCGGATCGTCTTTGCGTTGCTAGTGGGGGAGGAGCGCTGCCTGTGCAGAGCAACACAGGTCGGAAGGGGAAGGGGAAGGGTAAGGGACGGAACAGCAGTGGCGGTGGCGGTGGCGGTGGCGACTACAATGGCGGTCTGTATGACACCTCCATGGATGCCGCCCTGGCACAGATGCTGCAGGAGGAAGAGAATCTGGCGAAGGAGGATGCCCTTCTGGGTCCGGACCGGCTTTTGGCCTCGACAGCCTTCCTCGAGGAGGGTGACGATGCCATTCCCTTCCCTGTCGATGTGGATATCGATATCGATGCCGTTGCGAAGGAGAACGGTCTCGACGTCGACTTTTTTCTGGATGACCACGATCCGGTCGACATCTTATTGCCGGACTCCCTGGAGGAGCGGCGGCCGGGCGGCCCGAGCAGTGGCGAGGTGGAGACGGGCGGTAGTAGCAGTAGTATCAGTAGCGGTTTTGCGGAAGCGGCGGGAGCGTCGTCGATACGGGATCAGGCTCGCAGCACGAGAAAGAAGCGGAACCTCTCGTCATATTCGTCTGCTGTCGGTGGTGTCTCTCAGCCAGAGCTCGTGAAGCGGATCTGTATGGCCAAGAACCGGTCCACCACGGCGGCGGCCGCGGCAGCGGCGACGGCAGGGCGCACGTACGGCGGTGTGCCCCTCTCGCGAAACACCTCCGTGCATGGTAGCAGCAGTGGAAGCAGTAGCGCCATCCCCATCCTCCAGTCGATGATGCCTCCTCCGCCGACGCCACCACTGTCCTCGTCTCGGAGCAGCACTGACGTTCGCTACCCTTCCTCGTCCTTCTTCGGTCTCTCGTCGTCGAATGACCATCACCATCTTGCTGCATACACAACACCCCCGTCCTCGTCGCCATCCGAGCAAAGACGAAGGTCGACCGCTGCTTCTGCTGCTTCTGTAGCTGCTGGTGCTGTTGGCGTCGCCGGTGGGAATCCTGGTACCCTCGTCCGCCGAGATACGCCTGGCGCCGTCGCTGCCATCGCCGCTGCCGCCACTGCCACCACTGCCGCCAACGCCGGTACTCTCGTCCGCCGCGCTCCTGCCGGCACTGCCGTTGTGCAGTCCCGATCGACCGGTGCTCGGCACGGTGGCATGAAGGAGCACGCCATCCGGATCGTGCAGGCGGCTTACCACGAGTTCTCGGGGCACTGCCCGATCTGTTTCGTTCTCCGTCTGCCGGACGTCGAGCACAGTGTGGCGGTGTGCCAGCTGCGGAACAGGTACCCCGGCTACGTCAAGGCGAGGTTCTCACCCTATGCGGCATGCTACCTGTCCTACGCTCCGCAGCTCATCTGCGGCTGCTGGGTGATCGGGAGTGATTCCAAGCGGTCGTGCCAGATCACCAACAACACTTGGATCCAGAGGGCCCTCTTCGTCCTCGCCTCCGACCCGGCCGCTTTCCAAAATGCTGTTGATATCGCCCGCTCCGGCTTCAGCGGTCTGCCTCCATACTCGGTGGAGATTACGTTCCCGGAGGAGGCGGGTGTGCCCCCGCCAGAGTGGTTCGTCTGCGTACGCTGGCTGGACATCCAGGTGTACCCGGCGTTTGTCCTCATTGCTGCCCTGCTTCTCTCTTGATTCCTGCTCTCTCTCTCTCTCTCTCTCTCTCTCTCTCTCTGTATTGCAATCGGTCATTGTTTCTTGACTGCCCTTTCAAATTCTTCTCTCTCTCTCTCATGGGGTAGGGGGTCAGAGTTGTATTGTATTCAGTACGAGAGGCGAAAGGACATGTGCGCTGGGTTAGGGGTGCTGGGGGAAAAGTAGTCGCTCAGGGGACTGCGCTTGTCTCAGTGTCGCCGTCGTTTCCTTTGGCGGCGGTATTGCCGTCCGCAGCATCGCCGCCGGGACCGCCGCCAGGACCGCCAGCATTCTCGGCAGCCTCATTGTCGCCGCCGCCGGGATCGCCGCCAACATCGCCAGCATTCTCAGCATCCTTATTGTCGCCGCCAGGATCCCCACTAGGATCGCCACCAGTACCGTCATCGGCAGATCCCATCTTCTTTGCAGCCTTTTCAGCGTCGTCGTCGCCGCCCTTGTCAGCACCATCGCCAGCACGCGTTCCTCCGCCTTCGTCGGTAGCAGTCTTCTCGACGTCGCTCCCACCGGTGCGGCCGTCAGAGGTATCATCTCCCCGATCCACCCTGCCGTCGTCGTCGTCGTCGTCCGCTTTACGGCTAGCAGTGTCATTGCCGCTGCCACCGGATCCGGTCGCATCAGCACCCTCGACATCAGCAGCGCCTTCCTCGTCATCGCTTTCCTCGTCATCGCTTTCCTCGTCATCGCTTTCGTCGCCATCATCGCTACTGCCATCGGATCCGGTCGCATCCGAGTTGTCCTTTTCAGTCCCTACATCGGCATCGCCTTTGTCGTCATCATGGCCGCTCCGACCGCCAGTGGATACCGCCGCATCGTGGCCGCCCTCTTCAGGCTCTGACGGGTCGTTGACGGGTCTCCTGGTCGTGCTCCGAGGTGTCCTCTGCGTCCCTGGGAGGCTCCGTCATTTCCACGTCGCCGTCCTCGTCAACGAGAACAGGGTTTGCCGGATTGGCCAGCCCGGCGGCGGCGGCGATGGGGGTGGAGGTGCCGATGTAATCCTCTTTGGGCGCTTGCTTCAAGACGGTATTCCAGATCTCGCTGTTGTCTGAATGTCCGTCGTCAGACTCCGGCGGGCTGGGGACTGCCACTCCCGCACTCTCTTCGTCGGACTCCGGTAGGTTGGAGACCGGCACCGCCGGAATCGCCCTAGCAGCAGCTTGCGGCGTTTCCAGGTCGTCGTCGTCGTCGTCCTCCTCATCGCTGCTGACTTGCTTCGCCTTTCCCTTGCCCTTGCTCTTGCTCTTGCCCTGAGCCTCTTCCGCTTGCTTCGCCTTCTTCTTAGGCGGTGGCCGAGGCCCGTCCTCCTCACTTTCGGTGCTGGCGACGACGACGTCCGTCTGAGTGACGCGCGCCTTCCGTTTTGCTGCCGGGGTGCTGCTTGTGGCACGCCGCGTTCTTGCCGACGGCCCTGGACTCGCACTGGCGGCAGAGTCCCTCCTTCTACTTGGCTGTTGGTGGTCGGCAGCGGACGGTCCTGATGCTGGCTGTGACTCCGTTATCGGAGCTTCGGCGAAAGCGGCGTACTTGTTGGCGGCCTTGGCGGTTCCACTGGCGGTTCCACTGGCGGTTCCGCTGGCGGTCTTCGGACCATACCGCCGGAAGATGTTTTCCGCCAGTCTTTGCGCCACCGCTTCTTGCCCCTTCAGCGCTTTCGTATGCGCCTTCCCCTTCTCCTTCTGCAGAGCCTGCCAGTAGGCATCACTGCTCTGTTCGTCATCTAGAAGCGGCCTGTTCCCCCATCTGAGCAATGCACTGTCTGGATTCGGTCGTGGCTTCCCTAGAGTCTTCAGCAGGCGCTTGAACTTGTCATTGTCTTTGTCCTGTAAGGGGAGAATAAATGGTATGGTGAGAAACGGGAAAAAAGGAGTGAGCTGAGCCGCTAGATAAGCTGCTAGAGAGAGAGAGAGAGAGAGTGGAGAGAACTCACATACAAGCTGGTCCACTTATTGCCGCAATAGTGGCAGTTCGGCGGGAAGCATTTATCTTGCGTCCAGTTTTTGGTGATCTTGTCGCCGTGCCACCGCCAGCAGGCGGTTTTGTTGGTCCGGCGGCCGGACGGGTTCCACCTTCCGCAATCCCGGCACCAGGTGCCATCTGCTGCTGCCGGGTGAGCTCCACAACGTAACGCCCGCTCCTTCGCCGTCGCATTCAGAACGTTCGTATGCCCTGCTGGCAGCGTCGACTGCTCGGCGGTCATGGCGGCGATCACCGCCTCCAGGGCAACCGCCAGTGCCCAGTATCCGTCTGGAAGCTCTGTGCGGTCGACCTGCATCGCGTCGATCCGTCGCAGGCTCTCCTGGAGGAGAATCAACCGGACCGTCCGGTGGGGCGATGCCCAGGCGTGTTCGACCAGGGTATCTGCCGAGGCCGCGTTCTCGTCGGCTTTGGCCTGTACCGTTTCTGAGGGTTGAGAGCTGCCCGGCAGTGCGTCTCCAGCCGCCAACAGTTCCCGCGTCTGACGGACCCATACGACTCTTGACGGTTCGTCGTCGTCGTCGTCGTCGTCGTCGTCGTCGCCGCTGTTCTCTCCACCTTGCTGCTCCTCCTCCTCCTCTTCCACCTCCTCCGCCGCTGACAACCGTCTAACACCGACCGCCAAACCTCCTTCTGCTCCGCCAGCAGCATCAGCACGACTTGGAGCTGCTGCTTGTAGGCGTGCCAGCTCCTGTCGGATGGGAGGTCCTGTAATAGGATCCGCCGAGAGCGCCCCGATGATGTTCACGTCCAGGTGTTCCCTGTCGGCGTCCTGCACCACTCGCCGGGCTGCCAGGACCAGTTCGGGCATGGAGATCTCGAGACCTGGTACGTTTGCGGTGGTAGTTGATTCTCCTTGTACCCGAGGCGGCGAGTCGCCAGGTGCGGGAGCGGATGTTCGGCTGGAAGACGTCGCCGCTGGCGGTCTTGAACCGTCGGCGGCATCCGAGCGCGGCGGCTGTCTCGACATGGGATAGTTTGGAAAGGGAATAAAGCGTTGGGGAAATGGGAGTGTACGAAGGGTGAGCGAGGGGGTGAGTGAAGGCGAGGATGTGGCTGATGGCGGTGGCGGTGGTGGTTGTCGGCCTTCCTTCTTCCCGGCGGTTCTCCGTTCGTCGTCGACAAGCCCTTTTTTCAAAATTCAAAGGAAGGAAAAATTCAAAAATGTCTTCTCCATCTCTCAAAAATTTTGCCGAAATGCGATGATTGCAATTTCCAATCTTTTTTTTTTTCCTCTTCGTCTCGTAAGAGCGTTGGCCCGTGGCGGTTCGGTGGCATTCGTTACATCCTCTTCGTCGCTCTTCGCCCTTGGCACACTCGGTTATGTTTCTTCTTTCTTCACACAGAACGCGCTCCTTTCTCTCTCTCCCTCTCTCTCTCGAATCTCCTGCAGTGCATACGTTCAATCCAGTGGCGTTTTAGGGTTTAGCTTACCGTAGCGGTCAAGGCTATCTAACAAGGAGGAAATTGGAAAGGAGAAACTGGAGTGAAGTCTATTTTGTGAAGGATGTAGGCGTGGGAACAAAAAAAAGCAAAGGAACGTATGATTCTGGTCACATTCATTGAGAAGATACTTGACTTCGGGCGACAGGTAGCAATTCGTCTAAAGAAGCACAGCCAACAGCTTGAGAGATCGGAGACGGAACGGGTCGCAGCAATTCAGGAGAAGCGAAGGGGTAGTGTTTATATCAAAGCCACGCGTCGTACTTGCCGGTCACCCACTCCCACAGCAGCTGCTCGGTCGGACTGTCGAAAGGGTTGTCCGGGATCGAAACGGGAGCGGTGGGGTCGACGTTCGCATCTTGGCGGTGGTCTTGACTGTCTGTCGATGGTTTTGCCGCCGCCGCCGCCGTCGCCGCCGCCGTAGTCTTGCCGTTTTTGTCTTTGCCCCTGCCTTTGCTTGGGCTGGAGCTGGGCCCCCTCCTCTTCTTAGGCGGCGAGGGCTCATCGTCATCGTCATCGTCATCGCTGATTACGATCACTTCGCCTGATGAAGATGTGCCGGCGGCGGAAAACTCCGTCGAGGTACCCGCCGCCGCCGCCGCCGCCGCCGTCGTCATCCTCGCCGCCCTCCGCCGAGCAATATCCTGCTGAACGCGGAGTATGAACTCGGGTGGAGGCAAGGAGCTTCTGTTGATGGCGGCGCCAGAGCCAGGTTGTGCTGATGTTGCCGGCCCTATCCTCAAAGTGGGGGAGTCCTTTGATACTCCTGGTGGCACAGCTGTTGAAGAGCCGGCGACCGCTGACCCCCCCGCCGCCGCCGCCGCCATCCTCGCTGCCCTCCGCCGAGCAAGATCCTGCCGAAGGCGCAGCATAACCTCAGGTGAAGGCAAGGCCCTGCTGGTAGTTCTTGCGAAACGGAGACCAGGTGGGGTGGTGTCCGGCTCTAAACAAAAAGTGGGGTTGGTTTCTGGGACGACGACGCGGGAACCAGGTCGTGTTTCCGGCCCTAGCCTGAAAGGAGGAATGCCCTTTGGCACCGCTGTTGAAGGGCCGGCAACCGCCGACACTGCCGAGGTACCCGTCGCTGCCGCTGCCGCCGCCGTTGTCGCCGCTTTCGCCTCTGCCCTTCGCCGAGCGATAGCTTGCCGAGCGCCGAAGTAGGCCAACAGCTCGTTCTCGGATTCGGTGCGGTTGTTTCCCAACCCCTCCCAGGCCAAGGGCGCATCTTCATCGTCGCCGAGCAGCGGACGGCCAAACCACTGCATGTCGTCTGAGACGAGTGGTTGCATGGGTTGACCGAGCGTTTCCTTGATGTCCTGGTAGCGCTCGGGATTGCTTTTCTAGAAGGGGGTTTCAGCTGACGGGCGTTAGCGACCATTCGATCGGCGGGTGTCTGATAGTGTGATCCCCAGGAAGAACTCACCGGCAGACTCAGCCAGGTGTATGAGCAGCTGTGACAGCAGGGCGGGTGAAGTTGAGCTTGAACATCCACCGCCGTGGCGGCGGTAGTAGTAGTAGCAGCAGCAGCAGCAGCAGCAGCAGCCGCCGTTGTCATCATCATCATCTTCCTTTGGCACCTTCTCCGGGTCCCAACGCCAGTTCACCGACCTTTTGGAAGCATCGCCGCTCGGATTCAATCGCTTACACAACCGACAATATACATCGCCGCGACTTGCCGGATTCCGTCCACACATCCGCTCCACCTCTTTGCGGTCCGCGGCGAGTATTCGATGCCAGTTCTTGTCGATCTTGTCTGAGCCCTCCGCCATCGCCTGTAGTAACCCTTCCACCGCTTCCGCCACCGCCCACCAGCCGGCTGGGAGGTCTTCCCGCCTACTGGCCTTCCGTCCGATTGCGAGCAGAACCTCCTGGTAAAGCACGACTCGGACGGACCGAAAGGGTGTGGATGCAGCCACCGGCGGCAGGTTCCAGACCAGCCATTTATCGTCCTGCTTCCACTCGTCCTCGACCCTGAAATCACGAGAGCCGGTTTGAACTCTCTGACGGGCTCGACCTTCGGTTCGGTCCAGGATCGCCAGGACGGCGGAGAAGAGCCTCTCCTCGATGGCGCGGCGGTTGGCGGTAGCGCTGGCAGGATCGGCGACGGTGATGGTGGTTATGGCTGCCGCCGCCACCGCTGCTGACGCCGAACCACCCGGTCGCTGAGCACGTCGTGGTGCTGATGCTGCTGCTGTCGGAGTCGGGGCGCTTCTCTGTTCGGCGATCATGAGTCGGGTTAGGATTCGCACAACAGCTTCCCTCTCAACGCAGAGTCTGACTTGGTGAAGTGGATGTTCGGGATGGTTGCAAAACCATTTCCACGTTGGAGCACTCACGGTGCCGTCGTCGAGCAGGGGTGCGGAGTAGAATTTCTGGTGCCAATCCGTGGCCTGCGGCTTGGGCTCGCCCATCTTGGCCCTGGCGCGCTTGTAACGGTCAGGGTCGCGTTTCTTTTTCGGGGGGTTAGGGGTTAAGGGGTGTCAGGATGGTAGGTGACCATTGGCATTCCTCAAAGGGATCGATAAAGGGGTCTCTCACTCACCTCAAGGTCCGGCCATCCTTTGGCGCATTCGAGACAGCACGGCGGGTAGTGGCGGTCTCGAACGTCGTCATCTACCGCCACGGCATCGCCGCCTTCGATACACCACTGCCAGTCCTCGGTCCTGTGCTGGGCAAGCCCACTGGGGTTCCACCGTCCGCACACGCGACATGTAGCCCCATTCTTTGAAGCTGGATTGTCGCCGCAGTTCATGGCGACGACAGCCGGGTCCTGCTCTCGAAGAACCCGAGTCCAGCCCGGTGCCAGATCCGCCGACCGGAGCGCCATCGCCTGTAGCAGACCTGCCAATGCCTCTTGGTAAGCGCGAAAGCCTGGCTCAGCCTGCGTGTTCTCCGCCGTAATGTTGTCTTCGACGATCCTCAACGCCCTTTCGAGAAGAAGAACCCTCACGCTTCGGAATGGCGTGCTGTCAGCGAGCCGGAGAGTTTGGCCGAGATATAACCTTGGGTCTTCGTAGAGCTCCCTCGCCCGTTTATCCGCATTGTACCCAGGCGAGACCATATCCAACCTGACCTTCGCCTCTTGCTCGTCCTTTTCGAGGGTCTGAGGGACCAATGCCATCAGCATCTCATTGATGGCGGTGCGGTTGGCGGTCGCGGCGGTTGGGTCCAGGGCGGATGATACTGCTGCAGCAGCCGCAGCGACTGGAGCGATCGTCGCTTCGCGGATGTATTTCCGGTGGGCGTTCGACCACTCCCGTTTGACGAGGGGGTTTGCGGCCGGAACCGAAGCCAGGATCTCTACCAAAAGGGGGTCGTCGACGTTGGCGTTTTTGGCGGTTGTGGCGACTTTCTCGGCCGCGATCTTGAACACCGCCACTGCTGTGTTGTAGGACTCTAAACGGGCCGCAGGAGCAGCCATGGTCGACCACAGACGCTCTGCCTCTACGGTTCAGTGGCGGTGATAGGAGGGAGTGATCCAGGCTCTGCCGCCGGCGCCGGCGCCGGTTGAGGCTGCTGCTGCTGCTGCTGCTGCTGCTGCTGTTGTTGTTCTTGCTGATCCTCTTGCCTACCCTCTTCGTCGAGCTCCATCTGTTCCTGGATGGAACTGCCAGGGATCTGTCCCTGCGAAGTTGGCGGTTGGGCGGGGAGAGGGTGTTGACCGGCAGAGATTTGCCCCTGAGAACCTGGCGGTTGGGGGGAGCATGTTGGGTGCGAGGACGGCGGCAGCGGCGGCGGAAGAGGGGACTGTTGGCCTTCACTGGGTTGCTGCTCCCGCGACTGGTCCATGGTGTTTATCTAGGGTTGGAAATGTTGAGAAAGGGGATAGAGAGAGTGAGGGATGTTTCTAGGTGAGGGGGGGAGGAGGATCGTTCGTAGGCAGTGTGAACTGGGGAATACGGTACGGGGGAGAACAAAGTATGAATGGGAAGAAGGATGGGGGGGGGGGGGGGAAACCCTTGGATGGACGCTCAGAGCCTGAAGTTTTGGTCCTTAAAGGTTGATTGTATGCTGGTGGTAGTGTAGAACGTCGAATTCACGGATGAGAAAACGCGGACATCAATGCGCGCACCTCAAATCTTAAATGAGGGGGTTCAGAGTATATCAACTCTCGACTTCAATGTCGCAGCTTCCTCATACTCTACGCAGATCAGGAATCAGGGGTGGAGGGTATATACCCCATGTACATTGAGAGGGGGGATTGGCTGTACTGTACAAATGATGATGTGATGTGTTGCTATGCGAAATCTACTGGATCTCTTCGTCTCCCTCCTCTCTTGCTGTGCCGGTGTCCTGCGTGGGCATCTCATAGCCCTGCCATGTATTGGCATCGTGCAGGTCGCTGTCCGAGTCCGGCTCGGGTTCCGTGTCTTGATAGCATTCGCATTCGTCCTCGCTTTCGTCGCTGCATGGCTCCGGTGAGCAGTTAGGGTACTGGAGCCGGAACGTCTCTTCGCTTTCTCCCTCCATTGCTGGGTCGAAGACGACCATGGGGCCCGTCTGAAACACGGTCCTGCCATCGACATCGCCATCGACATCGCCATTGCCATCGCCGCCGCCGCCGCCGCCGCCATTGCTATTGTCGTTGTCGTTGTCGTTGTCGTTGCCTAAGAAGAGGAGGATCTCGCCTCCGGTCTCGCTTTTTACCCCCAGAGATAGCCATCTCCCATGTCAACGTCGTCACCGCTTTCTCCTCCCCAGAGATCGGTGTCCGACCCGTCCGCACCTTTGTCCTCTCCGCTACTTTTCCCCCCCCAAAGATCCGAGGCTGACCTGTCGTCGTCGTCGACGACGACGTTGTCACCGCCGCGGTCGTCGAGCCCATCGTCATTTGGCGGGAATGATAGGGGCACCGCCGGAATCGCTGCCGCAGCGGCCTGCGCCGAGATCACCTCCTCCTCCTCCTCCTCTGAATCGCCCTCGTCGTCGCTCGTCTGCCTTGCCTTTCCTTTTCCTTTTTGCTTGGAGAGCTTGGTCTTCTTCGGTGGAGGTGGCGGCGGTCGCAACCGCCGAGCGGTGTCGTCAGAGTCAGAGTCAACGATTTCGATCACATCGGCGAGCGAGGTTCCTCGCCTGGCAGTGGCAGTGGCAGTGGCGGTGGCGTCGCCGGAGATAGGCCGTCCTTGACTGATTCTCGAACTGGAAGGGCCGTTGCCAGGACCAGATGTGGATGGGGTTGGTCCGCTCGGGGGCAGTGGAAGTAGGCTCGTCGGCTGTGGAGGTGGACGGTGTGGATGCAGCTCCTGCCAAGCTCGATATCGGTCCGTCAGCTCCTGGGTCAGCGCCGGTGCGACTGCTGGAAGGTCTAGAAGGGTTTCGATGATGCGGAGTGTGAGATGGGCCTCTCGGGTGGCCTCGACTGCTTCTCTTGCCGCCGACCGAAAGGCGCGAGTCGATCGTCGGGAAGCTGCTAGGAGACCCGTGTCTGGGACCTCTACCGCCTCAAAGCTGCCCATCCGCGGCGTTAAGGAAGGTGGCAGGGCTAGGCTGAAGATCTCCGGGTGGGTTACCGATAGGCTGTTCGTGGCAGGACGTTTGGGGGCTCGTCTCTTCTGCCGGCCGTTGGGGCCTGTTGACCTGTTCGCCATAGTCCTTGGGAAGTCCTTTGAGAGCCACTTATCGTACACCGTGGATGGATGGATGGATGGATGAATGAATGGATGGAGGGATGGTGTCGTCGTGATGGAGGTTTTAAGATGGTCATCAACTGTTCCAAAGCTTTGGCGGTGCAGCGTGCAGCCGTCGGCGTCCGTCATTCTTTCCTTTCCTATTTAATTTTTTTTTTTTTTTTTCCCCTCCCTCCTTTTCCCTCTCGACAACCGATACGCGGCGATGCAATTCTTCCCTTAGTCCTTCCTGAGCTATCGCTACGATATGCACGCCGTGCTTGCTTCCTAGGGAGTATGTACGAATGCCCGCCGGGAGGGAAGCCAGTTAGCAGTGCCGAGATTCGCATGGCGCCGCCAGGAAAAGTCCAACCGCCACAGCGGCGGTGCCACTTCCGCCGAGATATCGTAATCAAATATCCGTTTTTAGGATGCACCACACTCAGTGCAGTGCGTCTGGCTCAGGTGGATACTTTTTGTGAGCGCCGGTGCATCGAATCCGGACAGAGCGAGCGGCGAAGGGAGAGTGATAGTCGACTGGAACGAGTTCAGCAGGGATGATACGATCCCCACCTCATCCCCAGAGTCAAGCTCGTGCTACGTTATATAGCGGTCGGGCTGGTGGGCGACAGACCGCCGAGAAGGCCGCCATAACCGCCACTCGGCTCGGCGGCGCTAGACTTTCGCCACTGACTTTCAGCATAGAATCCCCTCATCCTGCGTCCGTGCTCACGACACGACAATTATAAATACATGCCGTATAGGCCTGTGTTCAGTGAGGCACTAAATGCGACTGTTTCTGTGGATGTACATATGATCGAGCCGCTGGGGAGAAAAGCTTCATTCCTCGTCTGGCCGGTATTCTTCGTCGTCGTCGTCGTCGTCGTCCTCCTTCTCCTCGTCGTCGTCTTCACCGTTGTCCTGAGTTCTGCCTTGTCTCTCACTGGTACTCTGGGCTATCTTCGTCGCTCCCGGCTCCACTCTTCGTGCCTTTTTGTTTGCAGAAGCAGCTTCGTCGGCAGCCGTCCGCTTTCTCTTGCCGGTGTGTGGCGTCGCCAGGCTGCCACCGCCAACCGCCAGATTCACTGACGCCGCCGCCGATGACCTTCCCGCGTCCGTCGCCGCCGCCACTGTCGCCACCGCCGGCGCCGTCGCCGCCGCCGAGGAACGACGTCCGGCATTTTCGAGTGCGACCTGCATGACCAGAGTGGCTGCCCTGTCCGCCTTCTTCAGCCATTCGTCGGCGTAGGCTTGGCCCTTCATGGCGGCCAGCTTCCTTCCGTGCTCGACGGAGCCCTCGCGGTCCTCCAGCAGTCCCAATCCGGCCCACTCGAGCAGCTCGGAAGTCGTCGCCGGCGGCGGTGTTGTCGTGAGCTTGGCAGCCAGAGTGTCGTACTCCTGCTTCCTGTCAGCTTTGTTGAGTTCCTTAGGGTTAGGGGTGAGGGGGTCGTTGTTGTCAGCTAGGTGGAATGTATCTATCAGAGCTTTTACCTGGACCTCAGCCAGCGCAGCACACGTACCACAACATCCCTCTGCAGGCTTTTCCACTCCGGAAAGCACGTCGAGCAGCAGGGCGGGTATAGAATCCCCTTTTTCCCCGGCAGCTTGCAGGGTCGCCACTTGTCCATCTTGACGATGTCACCGTGCGAGTTCAGGCGGCCACAGAGTAAGCACTCCGTCCCATCGATCGATGCCTCGGACCCACCACATTTTGCCGCTCGCTCGGCCTGGGATTCGATGGCGATCACTTTGGCCCAGCCGAGGGGCGTCAGCTTTGAGCCCGAGCGAAGGGCCGCCTGTAGACCGCTCGCCGCAGCTTTGAGAGCTTCCATCCCGTCCGGTGCTGCCGCCGACTCCTTCTTCCTCCACTTCCGGTCGATGAACTTTTCCGCCGCCCTGAGCAAGGCAATCCGGTACGTCCGGTTTGGGGTCTCCAGGGCAGTCCGACAGAGCATCCCCGGGTACTCGAGATCGGAAGTGGTAGGGTCCGTCGGAGGTGCCATACCGCCAGCTGGCGGCGCCGCCATCGCAGCCTCCGCCATCGCTGCCGCCGACGCCGACGTCGCCGTCGCCGTCCCAAATCACCCGAACTTGGTTCGACTCGGCTGCCGGGACCCGGTTGTCCTTCGCTTGCATTGAGCTGCTGGAGTCTCCTGATCAACGCCTCGGAAAGCTCGTCTAGGATCTCATCTGCCGACCCTGGTACCGCCTCCTCCAGTGTGGCGGCGTAGCTGGGAGGGTGGCCCGACTTGATACACGCAGCGGACCACTCTTCGGCCGCTCGCTGGAAAGCTTTGCGAGTGTCGCTGATCTTCTGGTCGTTGGCGCTTGGCGTTGTTGGAGGAGGAGCAGGTGTGGCGAGGAGGACCTTGGATGGCCTGGGCTCCGATGACGATCGCCTTGCCTTTGACGGTGTTTTGCCGGGAGTCTTTTTGGAACCGTTCCCTCCGGACTCGGCGGCGTCTGTCATTTAGTAGGGGTAGGGGTGGTGGTGGGGGGGGGGATGGCTACCTGTGGCAGGAAGAAGAACAACGTGTCAGAAAGAGCGTGTTATGGGGGAGCAGCTGCGGGTTCAAAGAACTCACCGTTTATGGTTGAGAGGGGTCGCTCCGGTTCCTATCCGCGAGTCGACAGAGGGTTGTGAGGCGTGCGGCTGGTGTTGGCGACGTGGTTGTGGTGTCAAATAACTATGTTGTGATGATGGTTGTCGGAAGGAATCCTCCTCCAACAAGCAGCAAGAAGCCGGCAAGAATGCAGATGGTTGAAATTTCGAGGAATTTATCCGGGCACCGCCGAACCATGATCATTATCAGCACGAGGCGCCAGAATTGTCCCTATAAATCGCCAGGACCGCCAAGAGACAAAGCCCCCCCCCCCCCCTCTACCCTATGAATATATCGATCCAAACCTTTTTTGTATTGTCCTGTCCTGCTCCGTGGACGGGTAGTCGATGTGATCTGATCATAGAGATACTCTAGGATCATTGGTCCTCGCCTGGTCTCTTCGTCGCGGCAATCAATGAGTACTCCCCCGCTTGCTCTCTCCTTCTTCTCCTTCTTCTTCTTCCTTCAAAGCGATTGACTTCATTCATCCTGCTCTTTCTCTTTCAGAGCAATGACCAAGTCCTTCCTCTCTATCATGATTTTATGTACGACTCGCCTGATCTGATTTGTTGGGTCGAGCACAGAAAGGGTGAGGGTTTATGTGTGGGGGGATAGCGGCTGTCGCGGCGGTCAAGCGTTCGCAGCAGAAGCCCGCCTCATTCCGTCGCAGCCGCTGGGACAGTAGTCGTGGCGGTCGCCTTCTCGCGTACATCCTTCCCTTGGCCAGCATCACCAGCACCTTCAGCAGAATCCGACTCCTTTGCGCTGCCCTTATCAGTATCCGCGCCAGGCCCAGCTTCGGCGTTCCCACTGTCGCCGGTATCACCGCCAGTGTCGCCAGCATTTGCGCTGCCCTTATCAGTATCCGCGCCAGGCCCAGCTTCGGCGTTCCCACTGTCGCCGGTATCACCGCCAGTATCGCTGGTATGTTTCTCTGTATCGCCAGCTGCTTCCCCGCCACCGCCATCGCCACCAGCAGGCGGCTTCTCCGTACCGCCAGTCTCATCTTCACCGCCATCACTGCTAGCAAGTCCTTCCTCCTTCCCATCGCCAGTCCCCTCTCCATCGCTGTCGTGATTGTCCTTCTCCTTCCCGTCGTCAGTGACACCACCGACAAGTCCTTCCTCCTTCCCATCACCAGTCCCCTCTCCTTCGCTGTCGCTGTCGTCGTCGCTGTCGCTGTCGCTGTCGTCGTCGCTGTCGCTGTCGTCGTCGCTGTCGCTGTCGCTGTCGCTGTCGTCGTCGCCCTTCTCCTCCTTCCCATCACCAGCCCCCTCTCCTTCGCTGTCGTCGTCGTCGTCGTCGTCGTCGTTCTTCTCCTTGCCCATTACTTCTCCATCGCCCTTGTCCAGAGCAGGCTCGTCGTCTCCCTCACCAGAGGGTTGAGTGTTGGTAACGTCAGGACCCTCCTCGGTCATCTTGACGTCTCCGTCGTTGTCGACCTCGGCAGGAATGCTTGCTTCGGCGGCAGCGGCATTCCGAATAATCGATGCCCACATGTTTTGCTCGTCGTCGTCGTCTTCCTCCTCGTCCTCCGCGCTACTGTAGCCTGCGGGTAGGACCACTTCCAACTCCCGCATTCCCTGGCGGGACTCTCGTGAGGGGTTATCCCCAGCCTCGATCTCGATCGCGATCGCTTGTTCTTCTCCTTCTCCTTCTTTGCCCTCGTCCTCGTCATCGTCCCCCTCTTCGAGCTCCATCGGCATAGCCTTGGCTTTTCCCTTCCCTTTACCCTTGTCCTTGTCCTTTTGGTTGGTCTCCACCCTCTGCTTCTTTGGCGGCGGACGAAGCCTGCCGCTCTCGCTTTCCGCGTCGCCTCCGCCGGTGACTATGTCGGCCTGGGTTACCCTCTGGCGCTTTGGGCAGCAGGCGTGCTAGAGCGTCTAGATGTCGACGGTCCTGCACTCGAAGGCCCTGCCGTCGCCGGGGTCAGCGATTTTGCTGGCGGCTTTGTCGTTTGAGCAGCCGGCGTGGTAGAGCGTCCTGCACCGGAGGGCCCTGCCGTTGTCACGGTCGGCGATTTTGCTGTCGGCTTTGTCGATTTTCTTGGCGATTTCGCTGGCGCCTTCGGCGGCTGCAGGGGGTGCCGGCGGTGAATCGCCATCGCCAATCTTTGCGCCACGGCGTCTTGCCCTTGCAGCATCCGCACTTCTTCCCTGTCCTTCTTCTCTCGTTCCAGCGCCTCCCAATACTTCTTACTATCCTCTTCGTCCCCTAGCAAAGGCCTATCCTGCCAGCGCATCACCCATCGCTGTGGCTGCGGCCTCTTGATTCCTAACCCTTTGATCACTTTCCGGAACTCCTTCGGGTTTTCTTTCTGTGCAAAGAAGGGAGAGGGAGAGGGTTAGCGTCAGGGCTGCTGCTACTGCTGTCCAGAATTACACCATACTCACGCGCAGCTTCACAAAGTCAAACGCGCACCGGTGACAGCATGGTGGAAATTGCTGGTCCCTGGTCCAGTTTTTGATCTCCTCCACTCCGGACCACCGCCAAGATGCCTTCTTGTTCTCGGGACTCTGCGTTGGGTTCCATATGCCGCAGTCCCGGCAATACGTCCCGTCGGCTGCTGCTGGATGGGTTCCGCACCGTGCTGCCCTCTCATCCGTGGTAGCCCCGATGACCTGGGCATGACCAGCCGCCAGCGTATCATCCCGGTTCCACATGGCGGTGATTAATCCTTCTATTGCCTCCGCCAGCGCCCATAGTCCCTTCGGTAGGGAGCTACGGCTGGATGCCATCCCATCGATAAGCCGAACGCTTTCCTCCAGCAGGAGCAGGCGTATGGATCGGTAAGGGGAAGCCAGCGCGTATTCGACGAGCTCCTCCGGGTCTTGATCGATTTCGGCGGAGCGGTCGGCAACCGTCACCGATCCTAATACGCCGGGCAGTTGGTCCCCTGCCGCCAGCAACGCCCGTGTCTGCCTTGCCCACACCGTTTGCGATTCTGGCTGGCCCTGCTCCTGCTGCCCCGGTTGCCCCGGATGCCCCTGCTGGGCTGCTGCCGGATAGATCTTCCTTGGCAGCGCCGCTCTACCGCCAGTTTGATCAGGGTTACCCGCTCCACCGCCAGCTTGATGGTTACTTTTTTCCCTCTTGTCCAGCTCCCTCTGCACCACCTCCCCGACGTCCGGCATCGACAACAAGCTTTCGACGAATCGGAAGTCCGAGTGAAGAGGTTTTGAGCATATCAGCACTCTCCGTGCAGCCGACTTGAAAGCATCGATGGTTGAATGCAAATTGTAAGGTGCCTCTACAGTTGGCGGTGGCGGTGGCGGTGGCGGTGCCTGTTGTTGTTGTTGTTGCAGCTGCTGTGGAGGTGGTGGCGGAAGGGGTTGTTGTTGTTGTTGTTGCTGCTGCTGTGCTGAATCCGCCGCCGAGTCGTCTTGCCGTTGTGGCGTGGTGCCCGGCGTCTGCGCGGGGGTAACCTGTAGCGGGCTTTTGGCGGCTGCCGCTGTCTTCTTCCGTGCTGCCATCGGGGAGAGTATGTGGATGGCGTTTGAGTCTAACCCTGAGCGTTGACAAGATGAGAGGGGGGGGGGGGGGGTTAGGTGGTGGTCTGGGTGAAACGGTGGAATTGATGCGGTAGGAAGAAGAAGAAGAAGGTAGGGTGGTGGTGGTGGTGGTGGTGGTGTGGAGTCGATCTGGCGGTTTACGAGCTTTTTTTCCTCTCTCTTTTAACACGGTTTAATGGGCGGAAAAAAATGCAGCCAGCGCCCGCCAGAACGCCAAAGCCAGTGAGTGATCAAGAACCGACACCAGTAAAAAGGTTGGAGGTGACGTCCCTGTGACGAGTTTTGTTTTGTGGGTCCTTGTTGAGCTGCTACCTTTTTCGCCTGGGGTCGATCAAAGGAGCTTGAGATGGTCACTGCTTGTGTGCGTGATCTCCATTGTTGCCGGCGTTTTGACCGGCGCCGCCGCACCTTTTTTTTATTTATTTTTTTTGTGGAGGGGAGGGTCGGCGGTTGATCTGGCGGTGGAACTATCTCCTGGCGCCCGCCGAACCATGCTCCCGAATCGATAACATGATAACCCCCTTTGGAAAGCCCATCTCAGTCGTTCTCTGTCATTCCACTGGCGGTCCCTTTTCACCCTTTACGCCTTTTTTTTTTATTATCTATATATAAGTCGCGTCTTGATCGATTGACAGCGACTACTCTGTGTGTGTGTCGGGGCTCATCCTCTGACGATTGTCGAACACCCACGAAAAAAGGCCCGTCGCGGATATCTCAAACGGCGGAAACCAAGACGAACCCCTGTCGGCACGGTGACATCGCACACGTGTTCAAATGATGACCACCGACGTTCTTGCTCGTCCACTGGGCTACGCCCTTCGCGAGGAGATTGGCCGCGGCGGCAACGCGCGCGTCTTCCGTGCCACCCCACCTGCTGACAATCCCCTTGCAGTAGTCGCGGCGGTCAAGTACATTTCATATCAGCACTGCCCCCGACCACACCCTCGTGTCCTTCACGAAAGCGGGTCTCCAGCCGGCAGCAGTGGTGACGCCGATCCCACTCCCGAGGCCGTCGTCGCATCGTCATTTGCCACTGCTCAAGCACTGCCTCCGCCTCCGTTGCCCGCAACTGCCAATCTTTCTCCCGCCATTCCGCCAGCTTCCTCTCGCCCCTTTGGTCGACGTATCGACGTCCGCGCACTGCAGAAGGAGGTGCACATTCACCGCGTCCTTCGACATGATGCAATTCTTCGATTCCTAGGCGCGGAAGAGGTCCGGACAGTCGACGGCAGTCCGTCAGTGGCGGCGGCGGGTCTGTACATTGTGCTGGAGCTTGCGCCAGGCGGCGATCTCTTTGACAGGATCCGTGAGTCTCCTGTCCCTCCTCTCTCTCTCCCTCTCCCTGACACACACACACACTTACCCTGACCCTCTCTCTCTCTCCTATCTTCTTTTGCCTCTCCAGCCCCGTTTTCAGGTTTAGATGAGGATGCAGCGAGGAAATACTTTCGCCAGCTCTATTCCGGACTGGCATACATGCACCGCCACGGCGTGGCGCATCGGGATATCAAGCCGGAAAACCTCCTGCTGGGCGCCGATGGTGAGCTGATGGCGCTGCTTACTGACACCCATCCATCCATCCACCCTCGCTGAATGGATTCTCCTTCTCCCTTTACCTTAGGCCGGCTCAAGATCTCCGATTTCGGGTGCTGCACGATATATCGTTACCAGGGAAAGGAGCGTGTCCTCCATGGACCCTGTGGCACCTTGCCATACATGCCGCCAGAGAGTCTGACGGGCGGATACCGGGGCGAGGCGTTCGATGTGTGGAGCGCCGGTGCGATACTATTCACTCTCCTCGCCGGCGGTACGTTCTCGTCCTCCCTTCCTCTTCTTTCGACAGTTGGCTGTATCTGACTTAGGGGACTCTGACCCTATACAGCGTTGCCGTGGGATGTGGCATCCTCACATCGGTCGCAAGAATTCAAGCTTTGGGCGGCCGGTCGGCTCGCCTTTTTCGAACCCTGGACCACGTTCTCCCCCGGCGCACTCGGTATGTTACGTCGGCACTTCCCCCTTTCTCTCTGTGACTGCCGTGGGATGACTGACACGCTCCTCTCTCTCTATCTTCTCTCACACAACAACTAGCCCTTCTTCGAGGTATGCTGGCAGTTGACATAGACGTCCGCTATAACCTCGAGCTTGTCGGAAGACATTGCTGGTTGGCTCCGTGAAGCGGTCAGCCTGGTCACCTTTCTCCATTCGTCACTGCCTCTCTCACACACTCTCTCTTTCTCTCCATCGTTCGCATTGTATTCCAGCTCAAGACCGCCGTTTCTTTCTTGGAGCCGCTCGGCGGTCGCCCCTGCGTCCTCTCTACCCACACGATACCGCCATCTCTCTCTCTCTCTCTCTCTTGACACACCGCCTGGCGGTTCTGGCATTTATTCTCTACCCATGGACAGGACATGGATTCCTCTTTTATATATATGGATGTTTCCCCCTACGTCGTTGTCTCCTTTCTTGTATCTTTGCTCATCCCATCGTCGCCTGGCTCCCGTCTGGAATGTGAAGCAGGTGTGCGGAGTAGGAAGGGGTTAGAGAATGGACTTGGCGATCTGTGTGCTGCATGTATATTAAGTCATATTTCTATTGTGCTGGCGGACGACGTCCACCGCCATTTCGACATCGAGAGACCAACATCCACCACCTTCCTCATCCTCGATCGTCCAAGATGAACAAGGACACTACCCAAGCCCATCCGTCGTCGGACGACTTCCCCTCCGACTTCGACGAGGAAACGCTTCGCTCGTTGGAGCCGTACATCGGGCGCGTCGTTGTGGTACGTTTTCTCATCCGCATTCTCAGCGCCGGGCGATGAGTTGATCTCTCTCTCTGTCTCTCGCGCGCGCGCTCCTGTTCTTCGCGGCAGGACACGCCTTCTCCGCATCAGCCGCAACAGCAACAGCAACAGCACCCGCCCCAGCAACAGGATATTATCCCATCCGCGACTGCTGCGTTGGGGGAGCAGGGTCGATCGTTCGGCAATGTCAACACGACCCAGCCTGTTAACCCTTCCTCCATCTGGAGCCCGCCCTCCCCTTCGTCATCCCTCTTCTCGTCTCGGGACGGGGACGTGACGATGTCTAGCGTCCAGAATGCTGCTGCCACAGGTGAGTCGATATCCAGACAGATGCAAGTCAGGCGGGCCTCTTGTGCTGACTCTCGATTGTCTTACAGGAGTAGGAGAGGGACAGGGTCGCCAAGATACCTCGTCCAGCGGAGAGGCTGAGCTACCAGTGGTAGGTTACGTCTACACCCTAACCCCCTGAGCTGACGCGACTGACATTTCCCCGCCCACCCCTTCTGATTTCCCTTTAACAACAGCCCTCCTCTCAGCTCTTGAACTCGTCCGTCCCTTCTTACGGCGAGCTCGTCCAGCGCGTGTTGACGGAGTGCCTCGATGAGTACGAGAGGGAGCGTCGCCAGCTCCACCGCCAGATTACCGCGCGGGATACTCTCATCGAGAGCCTTCAAATCCAGCTTCAACAGCTCCGAAACGGCCAGTAGCCGATCGGTTCTGACTCTCTCTCTCTCTCTCTCTCTCTTTTCAATTTTTTTTTCTCACGCCTCATCCTTCTCACTCACTCACTTACTCACTCACTCACTCACTCGCCAATTGTATGCATACAAGTGACCAATTGAATTAGTGGCGCTCCGGCGACGGAGTGCATCCCGGTTATGCAACGTAGTTTAACAATAGTGGGGTTCGCTAGTGAGCACACACAAACAAACGGGAGCGCTCAGGGGTAACTATATAGTTTGATTATAGTTTGCTTTCTAAAGAGTATTCAGCATGGAAAAGATGGGATCTTCTTGTCACGTCATAGAGAAGCGCCGACGGCGGCGGCGGCGGCGGCGGTGCCAATCGGCGGTGTCGTATAGCAAAACAGTTTGAAAGACATTGACTGTAGGGGTACATATCGTACATTCTCGACGGTCGTATGTGAAGGCCCTCTCGTTCATGCTTGAAGGTACCCTGCTTTCTATAGAGACTCTCTAAAGATGGGATCTTCTTGTCACGTCAGAGAGAAGCGCCGACGGTGCCACTCGGCGGTGTCGTATAGCAAACAGTTTTAAAGACATTGACTGTCGGGGTACATACATGCTTGGCGGTCGCGTGTGAAGAGTCGGGAGTCGCCAATGGCAGGTTCCATGCTTGAGAGGGGGGGGGGGGGGGGGGGGGAGCTACTTTGCTTTCTTTGCATCGGGGGATCTACACTAACCCCTCCTCACACACGGAGCATTCCGTTCGCCCACTCCCACATCAACTGGTGGTAGGGGTCTTCGAACTTCCGTGCCGTGTCGGCATTCGGCTTCAGGCGGTTAGCAGGGAGCGGCAGTCGACGTCGACGAGGTGCACCCGATTTGTCTTCGCCTGCCGGAAGCAACGTAAAACCCCCAGCCGCTACCCTAAGTTTAGACAATATCTTTCCCTCCGCCTCCTGTGCCGCCTTCGCCTCGGCTGTTCCCTTGCCTTTCGGTGTGCTTGGGGTTGGCTTCTGCCTCTTCGGCGGTGGGGCGGGCGGAACATCCCTACCGCCGTTGTCGTCGCTATCGTCGTCGCTGATCACGATCGCATCCGCCGGACTGACGCTCGGTTTCGTTGGTGGGATCTCGTTGTTCTGACTTTTCTCGCTTTCGCTTCTGAGCTTACCAGGGTCGCCGACCTTGCTGCCGAGGCTGATCCCTTCGACCGGCGCTGTCCCTGGCGGTGCTCTTGGCGTTTCTGCTGGCGTAGGCGCCTCTGCCATCTTAGCGCTCGTCGCCGCCGCATCCCTGCCGGCCGTCGTCGCCGCCGCCGCCGCCCTCCGCCTTGCAATCGCCCGTCGGGCATAGAAGTAGGCAAGCTCCTCGGTTCGCATTTGATCTAACCGTGTCTGCTCGGGCATGACTTCCTCATCTAAGGCTAGCCAAAGAAGGTGAGGGTCGGCAGTGTCGTGCAGCAAGGGATGGCCATAGCACGTCTTAGCGTTTAGTTTGGGGTCCATTTTAGGGGTGGTAGAGGTTGTTCGGGACTTCAGCTTTTTGTATCGCTTAGGGTCCGTCGTCTGCGTCAGAGTTGGGGGTTAGAGAGTCAGTGACACCGAGCTTGAAGGAGAGGAGCTGAGAAGGGTTAAGGGGGGGATTGACCTCACCGCAAGTTTGAGCCAGGAGCTGTAGCAGGATAGGCAGAATGGCTGGTACTGCCGTTCTCGCGAGTCTATCTTGGCACCGCCACTGCCACTGGCACTGCTACCGGCACTGCCACCCACACCACCGCCGCCGCCGCCATTCTTGTCCTGGTCCTTCGCTGCTGCTGCACCGCCGCCGCCGCCATTCTTGTCCTGGTCCTTCGCTGCTGCTGCACCGCCGCCGCCATTCTTGTCCTGGTCCTTCGCTGCTGCTGCACCGCCGCCGCCGCCATTCTTGTCCTGGTCCTTCGCTGCTGCTGCACCGCCGCCGCCATTCTTGTCCTGGTCCTTCGCTGCTGGTGCTGAGGGCCATTGCCAGCTCGCCGTTCTGTCTTCTGGCCTTCCACTCGGGTTCCATCGGGAGCAAATCCGGCACCTTCGATCGTCAACTTGGACCGGATTGGAGCCGCATAGGTGTTCGACAACCGTCTGTTTCGTGGACAGGATGCGGTCCCACTTCCAATGGAGATTCGGCGAGCTGACCGCCAAGGCCTGGAGCACCGCTTCGAACGCCTCCGCCAGCGCCCACCAACCCTCCGGAAGATCTTCTCTCCTGTCCGCTCTGCATGCGATGTGGAAGAGACCCTCCTGGTACAGGAGTATCCTTAGGGTCCGATACGGCGTGTATCTCGCCGCCGCCGCTAGCGCGAAGGGTAGAGCGTAACTGAAATCACCCGCCGTTTTCTCGACGTCGAACGCAGGGTCTTTGTTCTCTCGCCTCAGTTTGGCCTGAACCTCGATTCGATCCAGGATCTCTTGCGCGGCGATCAGGAACTTCTCCTCGATCGCCAGGCGGTTGGCGGTAGCGATAGCCGGGTTGGCAACTGTGAGGGTGGTTATGGCTGCCGCCGCTGCAGCTGCTGCTCCGCTCGGTCCAGCCAGTCCCCTCAATTGGTTCTCGGTGAGATCCAACATCATCCAGCGGTCGAAAAGGGGTTCCAATTGTCGCTGGAACGCTGAACTCAGGGTAGGCACTGCCATCAGGGCATTCACCATATTGAGCTCCGAATGGCATGCCAGGGCGGCCGCCATGGCCTGCAAAGCCGCTGCCTGGAAGACCTGCACAGCTGTTGTGGCCGAGACTGACGGGTCCACGGCAGGGGCCGTCGCCGCCATCCTAGTAACCCACTCTACCATGGTAGCAGGGGTCATCGTTAGGAAGGGTGCTGGCGGTGGCGGAGGTGGGGGTGGTGGGTTAGACGGCAACTTAGGGTGGGGGAGTTGTCCGTTTTTTTCTCCTTGCGGCGGTGGCGGTGGCGGTGGCGGTGGCGGTGGATCCGGTCGGGGAACCGCCGACGGGCCTGAGCGCAGCGGGGGTTGTCCTTCTCCTTGTCTTGGAAACGGCGCTGACATTAGACGAAAAGGTAGGAGGGAGGGGGGTGTGAATGGATGATTGAGGCAGGTTGTCGTCTGCAATATGTGGTGGAGATGGTGGTGGTGAAAGGGTTGGATTGGTTGGATGTGGTAGAAAGAATGGAGATCCTCAGCCGAGCCCTTGGACCAAATCGGGACGACATCATCGCGTATCACCGATCACCCCCTCCCTCCTCCATCCGTCCATCCCTCGTACGCTAAGAAAGCCTTCCTCATCGACTCACAACGAGAGGTAGGAAATGAGGTCATGTTGTGACGTGTCAGAGCGCGCGGGGGGGTGGAGTTATTTTTTTTTGACCATATAGAATATACAGGGAGCGAGTCGAATCACAGGAATGGCTCAGTGCTGTTCTAAAGTTGCCTTTTTTTCGGCGGTGCCAGAGGAAGAAGGGGAGGGGCAGGAATGGGGGTGGTCGGCTGAGGGTAAGGATGGCCCTCAAGCACTTCCGTTCTCGATCGTTATCCCCGTCCGGGATTGATTGCGTGGGCTGGGTCAAGGTTTAGTTCGGCGGTTTGGCGGTGCTATTGGGGAGCATCCGACTGCCTGGCCCTTTTCCTCTTTCTCTCAAGTTGCTAATCTCTGCTTTGGAGTCTATCGCGTCTCCCTCTGGGCGGCGTTGCTCCTGAACGCCTTCCTCCAGCTCTGGGACGTCTTTCGTCGCCTGTTCAGATAAGAAAAATAAAACACAAAAAAAATAATTACACTTAAGCGATATCGATAAACATCCAACCCTTCCTAAATCCCTTTGGGTAACGCCTTCTTGTTCCCCTTTTGCTGCTTTCGTGCCGGCTTCGTTCGTTGGCGCTTCTTCGGCGGTGGATTGTTGTCCTCTGCCTCGGCCACGGCGGCGATGGTTGATTGCAAGGGGCCAGCACTCGGCGCGTGCTGTTCGGAGTCTGCGGCCAGATGCGCTGCCGTCGTTGCCACGGTCTTGGTAGTACTGATGATGATGTTGCTGCCGCTTGTGGCGGTTGGGATTACACCTATCGCCAAAGAAGGCACAGCATGTCCTGGCGGTGACGGTGACGGTGTTCCCTTCGTGGAGGATTCTTCTGGAGGAGAACAAGATTGCTGGGATGTGATCCGGTATGCCCTCCGTTGTGCCACCATCTCGGAACGCTTCATTTGCAGCCAAGTTGCCTCGTCCTTCTCGTTCTTGAAGTTCTGCCAATATGCACTACTGTCCTCATCGTCTCGGAGGAGATCGCGGTTGTTCCACTGCAAGAAACGGCGCTCGGACGCCGGCCACTCCCTGCCAAGAGTTGCCGCCACCTCTGCGAACCGGGTAGGGTCGGTGTGCTGTGTTCGATGAGGAGGGGAGGATAGTAGTAGAGGGGTGAAGGGTCAGGGTACTGGAGGGTGGAAGAAGGGGAGACCGGGGGTTTAGGACACGTACCGGAAGCTTATCCCACTGATAGCTGCAGGTGTGGCAGCTCGGCGGGAAGAGGTCAGCCTTTGCTTTCTTGTTCACCACACTTCCACCCCACCGCCAGCAGGCCGACTTGTTCGTCTTCCGGCCACTGGGGTTCCATCGCCCGCACAAACGGCAGTGGGTCCCATCCGGCCAGGCCGGGTGGGATCCGCATCGCGCCTCGCGCTCCTCTGCCGTTGCCGCCAGGACATTAGTGTGTCCAGCTGGGAGGGTGGGTGGTTCCTCTCCTCCGCCTTCACTCGCGTCTTCTCGATCCATCGCCGCCAACAGGGCTTCGAGCGATTCGGCCAGGGCCCAGTATCCTGGCGGCAGGTCCTTGCGTTCCGGCCCCTTTTCGTCGATACTGATCAGACACTCGCGAAGTAGCAGCTGGCGAACCCGTCGGTGAGGAGAGCTCCAGATAACGCGCAGTAAGTCGTCTGGGTCGCTGCCGGCACTTCTCACCATATGGGCGAGGGTTTGGGGGGAGATGTCGCCGAGAATGGGGTCGCCCGCCCGAGGCACGGCCATGCCTTCACGCTGCCAGACCGGAATGTCCGCTGAGAGTTCCGAGATTGGTCCTCTTTCCCCCTGATCCTCCTCCTGAACCCCTTCCCCTTGCTGCTGCTGCTGCTGCTGCTGCTGCTGCTGCTCTCCTTGCTCCTCCTCATGCGCCACCCTAAGTGCCGAATCTGGTATCACGTCCCTCGTGCTCGTCGACGAGCGTCCCTCCTTCTTCTTCTCCTTCTTCGTACCCGCCTTCCCTGTGTGTATCCCTGCTGCCGTTTGCTTTGATTTTTGGCTTGGCGTCGCTGCCAGGCTGGCGGATTCGGCGGGCGGTGTGGATCCTGACGGGTGCATCGATGCCAGGCTGGCGGATGGAGGGACCGGTGTCGGCTCTGAAAATATGCTCCCGCCCCGGATAGGTGCCTGGAGCCATGAAGCAGGCCAGGATGCCAATGCTGGCGCCAGTGCTCCTCCTCTGCTCTGGTGGCGTTCGATGATCCTCGGCAGCTCCTGCTCGATGCGGGCTGCCACTACGGGGTCAGTCATCAGAGCCTCGAGTATGTTGAGGTCCATGTGATCCGCCCGTGCACTGTCGACCGCGCGCCGAGCGGCCAGCTTGAGGAGCGGTAGAGTCACCGCCACACTCTCGAGGTCCCGCCGGTACGCGGGTGCAATCCCTTCTTCTACCATGAAGCCCTGAGCGGAAGAGGGGTTAGGTGGTTGCAGTCGGAGATGAGGAAGGGGGATGATATCGATCCGGCGGCGGCGGCGTAGTTTATAGATAGTCGAGAGCGGCTAGAGTGGGTCGGGAAGCGAGCGATCAATACATACAGAGTGCCGAGGCATGATGGTGGGTAAGAAGGAGATTCGTCGATTCCATCAACAGCAAAGGGGAGTTGGGCTGCTCGGAGCGTTTTCGATTTTCGTCATCGTGTGTCCAACCGCCACTGGCGTTCGATTGGCGTCGACAGCATTCTCTCTGGTGCCAGTCTTAGCGCGTGCCAGTTTACACATGTTCAATACATCTGTGAGGGTAAATGGTATGCGTGTGCTCAGTCTGGAGGATCGATCGGGAGAATGTGAAGGGGTTGACCCTACGAGAGCTGGCATTCGGGTGTGTCTCTTTGTTCTGTGATGAAACTGTCGACTGGCGTTCGCCCTCGCTAACCCCCCATTCTGCCAGCAACGGATCGAACTATCTCATCCCCTCTCTCTCTCATTCTTTAAGCAGGGCTAGTCACGTTCCCGGTTCCCCCTAGACCGCCGGGATGATAGCAAGGATGGTGTTGGCGGCGTCGGCGCCGCCAAGGGTCGCCACGATCGTCCTGGAGGATGCCTTGTACCCCCCCCCCCCCCTCCTAACCAACCCCGCACAGGTTTCCCGCCTAGGACTGTTGATCGGCTGGGTTACCTCCTGTCTGCTGCCCTCCTGTCTGCTGCCAGGTGGCGAAAATTCCCGCAAGCTCAGCATTCAGCCTCGGCGCCAACACTGGATCCTCCCCAAGCATTTCGATAACTCTGAGGCTCATATGGGCGTCGTCGATGGCTTCGACTGCCTCTCGGGCTGCTGTCCTGAGAGCATTGTAGGCCCGAATAGCCCTGCCGACCCGGTCCCTCAGAGGGACTTCTACGGCCTCGATCCGTTGGCGCTGTGGGGTCTGTCCTGATTCCCCGACAAGGTCGCGTGGGGTCAGCGCAAGGGCGGTGATTTCCTGCCAGACGAGGGTAGTGTCGGTGTCGGCGGCGGCGGCGGCGGTGGCGGTGGCGGCGGTTACGGTAGGGGTAACCGTGGCAGTAGTGACCCTTCCAGTGCTGGCAGTGGCTGACGTCGAGGGTTGGGTATCTCGACTTTCGTCGCCCCTTCGTCGATGAGACCTGTCCCCCATTCCCGATCGAATTGAGATGTAGATAGGCCAGGAGGGGTTTCCCAGAGTTGCGGGCTGGGTACGTCCGTTGTAGGTAGACGATGAGCACAGGCTAGACGGAAAAAGAGATTGAGAGTCTTGAGTTTATTTAGGGGAGGGGGGACTGGAGAGTGACTGTGTGTCTCTGAGGATGTGAGGTAGGGTGGAAACGGGTGATAGGAGGGAGTTGTTGTTGCCGTGGTCAAGAGGCAGGTTGGGGTTGGGTTGGGGTCAACTAAGGTAGCAGGGATACGGGAGCCTGGCAGTGATAACACAGGTGCCCCTTTTCTACTCCTGTGACCAGCAACCATGGGCTAGGGAAAACGGTTGTTCATTTCCGTCTTCTCAGGGACCTTTTGCTTGTCCCTACCCCTCAGTACGCTTCCCTCGTACAGGACAGACAGAATCTTCTTGACCATCGCTTTACCCTGTCATAGTAGACCCTATCGTATTACCTGTAACTGGATCCTCTCCCTTGCTTGCCCTTCTCCCCGAAGAGAGTTCTCTGCCTGCCTTCTGGCGGTGGGCTTGGCACCTTGATTTCGTCGGCGGGGTGTCTAACCCTCTTGGCGGCGGCGACCAATGCAGCTGTCTCTAGTCTTCGGCGGTGTGGCTTTTGTCTGTCTATATGGCCTTTTGCCTGTGGCGGCGAAGCTATACCGATCTGTCCCACGTATCCAAAGGGCCGGGATCTCAGCCCTTGACCCTCTCTCTCTATCTCTCTTTCTCTGTCAGACCGATGTTGTTGTAGTTGTAGTTCGGCGATATAGGCAACCGCCAAAGTAGTCGCTTACATATAGCCAACCGCCAAAGTAGTCATTGCTGATTGACAGGGTTGCCCTATCTACTATGTATTCAGTCAGGAGGGGTCAAAGGGAATCATCATCACTCTCGGCGTGCCCTCTTTCTTGCTGGAGAGATTGCACCTTCTTCCCCTCCTTTGGCAGGATGATCGTCTCCCGAAGACGAGCCAGCCGCTGCTGCTGTCTGCGTGGGTGGGTCCGGACGAAGCTGTGCCGAGGTGCCTGCGCCATACCACCTCGCCCCCTTAGGGTCCAACGGGATCGCCCTGCCCCCCGCGTCGCCAACTGCTCTGCCAGATCACTAGCCCTTGTCGCCTTGAGACCCCACTCCATGGCAAAGTCCCCACCCTTCTTCTCCTTAAGGTGCTTCAAGTGGCGCTCTAAAGGCTCGGATCGGCCCAGTAGGCGAAGCCCGCACCAAAGAAGAGGCTCCTGGGTTCGCGTCGGCGGTTGCCTTCCGAATCTGTTTAGCAGAGTATCGTACTCGGCTTTCTTATGGGGATCCTTCCGCACCTAGTAAGTGGAAGGGTCGGGGGTTAGTCAGCGTCCGAGTAAGCAAGCCGTTTAGTCGGGTAGGCCCACTTACCTTCAGCAGTTCCGTCCAATAGCGATGGCACGCCGAGCAGAACGGCGGGTAAAGCCTTCCTGTTGTACTCATACGAAACTCCCATCTGGCGTTCGTGCGATTTGGGCTGGCCGGGTTCAGGCGCCGACAGCGGACGCACTCCAATCCCTCTGGGTTTGCCGCTACCTGCCCGCATCGCGCTGCCCGCTCCTCGCGGGTCTTGATCGCTAGGACCTTAGCCCAACCGACCGGTACCGTGGCCGCGGACAGGTCGAGGGCTTTTCTTAACCCTTCGGCGACCTCCTTCAGCGCCAGCATGCCGTCTGGCAGTTTCGTCTGGGTTGGCGGCGGCGACTGCATGTTGTTGATGACTTTGACAGCCTCGTAGAGAAAGGCCATCCGTATCGCCTTGTATGGTGAGTCCAGCGCTGACTTGCATAGGTCCTCTGGGGTAAGGGCGTCTTGTGAGGGGGGTTCGGGGGGCCACTCGGCGATGCCGTTACCGGTTCCGTCGCCGCCACCGCCGCCGCCGCCGCTACTCCTACTGTCGATTCCGGCGCCACTGCCCGCGCAGATGTGACCTCCCCCTCCTTCTCTTTCCCCTTTCCCTTCCCCTTCTCCTCTGGGCCAGCTGTCGCACCAGTTGGGGGGTTCGGCGCTGTCTCTGATGTCGCCGTTGTCGCCGCTATTCCTCCTATGGATTCCGGTGCCACCGACCGCGAAGATGCTACTTCGGTCTCCTCCTCCTTCTCCTGTGGGCCAGCTGTCGTACTACCTGGCGGTCTCGGCGCTGTCTCTGATGTTGTCCCCGCCGTGTCCCCCTTCTCTTTCTCCTTCTCCTTCTCTTGAGGTTCAGCTGTCGCACCAGTTGGCGGTCTCGGCGCTGTCTCTGATGATGATGTCGCCGCGCCCTCCTTCTCCTTCACCCCCTTCTCCTGGCTAGCTGTAGCACCACTTGTAGCACCACTTGGTGGTTTCGGCACTGTCTCCGATGATGATGTCGCCGCGCCCTCCTTCCCCTTCTTCTCCCTAACCCCCTTCTCCTGTAGTCCAGCTATCACATCGCTCCCCTTCTCTTGAGGTCCAGCTGTCGCACCAGTTGGCGGTCTCGGCTCTGTCTCTGATGTCGCCGCCGCCGTTGTCGCCGCTACTCCCCCTGTCGATGCCGGTGCCGCCACTGGCCGTGAAGAGGCGACTGTGGTCCCCTTCCCCTTCTCTTGAGGTCCAGCTGTCGCACCAGTTGACGGTCTCGGCGCTGTCTCTGATGCCGCCGTACCCTCCTTCTCCTTCCCCTTCTCCTTCGCACCCTTCTTCTCTTGAGGTCCAGCTGTCGCACCACTTGGCGGTTTCGGCGCTGCTTCTGATGTCGCCGCTACTCCCCCTGTCGATGCCGGTGCCGCCACTGGAGAGGCGACTGGGGTCTCCTTCTCCTTCTCCTTCTCTTGAGGTTCAGCTGTCGCACCAGTTGACGGTCTCGGCGCTGTCTCTGATGCCGCCGCCGCCGTTGTCGCCGCTACTCCCCCTGTCGATGCCGGCGCCGCTGGCCGTGAAGAGGCGACTTCGGTCCCCTTCCCCTCCCCCTTCTCCCCCTTCTCCTTCTTCTTCTTCTCCTTCTTCTTCTTCTCCTTCTTCTCCTTCTTCTCCTTCTTCTTCTTCTTCTTCTTCTCCTTCCGCTTCTCATCCCCTTTCTCCTTCTCCTTCCCCTCCGCCCCCTTCTTCTGGCTAGCCGTCGCACCACTTGGCGGTTTCGGGGGTACGCTCGATATCGCCGCCGTCGCCGGCGCCGCCGTCGCTGCCGATCCCTGAGTCGATGTTGATGCCGCCGGCCGCGAGTGTTCAGCCCCCTTCCCCTTCCCGCTTATGTCCTGTTGTTGTTGTTGGGCAGTGTCTAGCCCCCCTGCCAGCGCTTCCCCGAATTCATCTCTGATCTCCTCTATACACCCAGGCAAGACCTCGGCAAGGGCGGCGAAGTAGGCAGGGTCTTTGCTGCCTTCCCGGCACGCGGCGCTGTATGCTTGAGCTGCGCGTTGAAGGCGTATGCGGGCCTCGACAGGGTAGGGGGAAGTCGGCATCTCGAGTGTGAAGGGGAGTGTGAAGGTGCGAGGGGGGAGAAGGTACGTGTGTGTGTGAGAGAGAGAGAGAGCGTGTTGTTGGGGGGTTATAGTGGTGGTAGTGAATCAGACCTTCGACGGCAGAGAAGCTGCACGTCGTAGGGTCTGTATCCGAAGGCGCGAAAGCAGGAGTACGAAGGGGATAGCGGGCAGAGAGTAAGAGTAAGGGTGGAGCGTGTGTCTCGGGGGTGGTTGGTGGGTGGATGGTAGGCGGGTGGTGGGTGTGTGAGAGAGGGAAAGGGAGAGGTAGAAAGATCTGACGCGCCGCCTGATTTTATTTCAGTGAGTCTTATTCTACATATTTTCCGAGGGATCATCCTCTTCATAATTCGAGTCTGGCGAACGAGTACACCTCTAGTCCCTCAAAGGTGGGGAACAGTACGCAACTCGCGTCGAGTAGAGTGCTGAGATGGGGGCTAGGAGCAGGGCTACTGTGACCCTCTTTCCTGCCAGGGTGTCTTGTATGCGCTTACCTCGACTCTGAGCGGCTGGCGGCTGGCGGCTGGCGGTATCAGATGTACCGCCGGCCGCCGGGACCCAACGCCGCCATCCAATCCAGGCGGCAGGGTCAGAGGCAACAGCCAGGCAGGCAGACATATTCTAAGCTCGGGACGGTGTCTGTATTGCCAGGGGACATATATACTTGAGGCGATCGCCGACGCATGCCTGGCGGTTTGTCACAAGTTATCGTCGACAGACAGGCTGACTGGCTAAGCCTTAT
This sequence comes from Tilletia indica, assembly GCA_001689995.1. Lineage (NCBI taxonomy): Eukaryota > Fungi > Basidiomycota > Exobasidiomycetes > Tilletiales > Tilletiaceae > Tilletia > Tilletia indica. The sequence goes on from MAPW01000222.1 coordinate 53,716, forward strand.
GTAGGGTGGCGGTGGTAACAAAACTAGAGTCATAGTTCCTTGAAGGTGTAAGGGTTGATCAAGAAGATCAGGGTGGGATACCCGAGTGAGGTAGGAGGTGGTGTGGTACAGACAGCCAGAAGAACAACGTAGACCTGGGGGGGGGGGTTTTAGGGTGAACCCTTCCTCTGTGGCTAGTCATCCGATACGGCCCAGGCCATGGTCATATCATCGTCATCGCCGCCGCCGTCGTCGTCGTCGTCGCTGCTTAGGAGTAGGGTAGGGATAGCAGATGTGTTTGAAGGGTAAGGGGCCGCAGAGGCTATCCAGGCTTTCACCTTAGCAACAGTCAATCTTTCGACTGGGAGGATGTCCCAGGTAAATGCATTGCCCGCTGCATAGGCAGAGTCGTCCCCCAAACCATCGCCTAATTCCAGCTGGTGATCCGCTGTTGCATCCCCTACAGCCGTTGGAGAGGGTGGGTAATCCTCTGTCTCGGTGACCTCACCTAAGTCGCCCCGGCCGCCCGAATCGCCCGACAGGACTGCCACTGTCTCCTTCTTCTCCTCGCATTTTGGCCCTGGATGGTCCTGCTACTCTCGGCGGTGTCACTGCTGTACCTGGCCTTTCTTCTGAGGGTGCTTGTCCGGTGGAAGCTGCTCAATGGGAACTGGACCCCCTTCGGTGATTCAGAGCCT